>OX940974.1:53216940-53413048 GCA_954871275.1 Leptopterna dolabrata | reverse complement strand
GTTTTCATATTCGGTCTCCACGTCCTAAAAAACCTGGAAAACAATACCTTTCAAGCTCATGTTACTAAAACACACACAAAAACAAATTTAGAGCACAACTAGGATCCAAATGTGTTCCCAAATGGGGACTCAACCTGTGTGCGAATGAACGACGATTTTAGACCAAAATTTAACATAAATTAACGGCTAAAAAGAACATCAATCATTCGCTCGTTGGTCAAAATCGACTTCATGTTCAGTCTTCTCGTCCTAAAATAAATGGAAAACGATGCCTCACAAGCTCATGTTACTAAAACACCCAAAAACCCTATTTTTACACCCATCTTCCACCCATAACACCCCTCGGTGTATTCCGATCGGACTGCAAAGTTTCGGGCCACAACTAGGGCCCAAATGGAGCCTGTGTGCGAAAGAACGAATTTTTTAGACCGAAATTAAAGTAGATATGGATGGCACGGCGGACGGCGTACAGTGTACGGCGGACGGACATTGCATTTTCCGAATCAGCGCACCTTGAAAAGTAAAAGAAAAAATTTTGAGGGGGAGTTACAAAAATATTTTGCCGAGCGAATAAATAGGTGTATTATTCACAGAATAACAAACCAAAATTTACCCGCAAAAAAACTTCCTCAGCCGCAGAAAGGATTGATATTAATTTTGCCCGCCAAAGTCCTGTTCCTTCCCCTTTTGTTCGATGTGTGTAAAGAAACCTGTTCCCGCCCCCTGTGTTGGATGTGTGCATAAAAACCTGCTTTTTCCCCCAAACCTTCAAATTTCTTTCAACGTTGTTTGGCGAGCAGCTTTCCCCCCAAGGCAAAAGCCCCCGCCAAACAGCGTTAAAAGATATTTCAAGGTTTAGGGGGAAGGAACAGGTTTCTATAATATGCACATCCAACAGCGGGATGCGAAGCACCGAGCACGCTATTTTGGCGGGCAAAATGGATATCAATCCTTTTAGCGGCTTAGTTTTTTGGCGGGTAAATGTTTACTACTTGTTTTTGGGAGGGTATATACATATACCCACCCGCGAATAACGCTCGAGTCCATGTACCGACGTCCTCACCGACGTTCGACAATGACTTTTTCGAGCTCAATTTGACATAAGGCGTAGAAGACCGTTATCGATGTCCGTATAATCACTGTTGGTAATTTTTTGACCCCGATAAAATATAATTACGCGGTCGATAGGTTGCTCTGTTGTTGCATATTTATTACTAACTTCTAAACCACGACAGCTCATCAAATCCATGAACTGAGTATTTAATCCATTTTTATTTCTCCTAACTTCTGTTAATCTATATTACATACACCTGTGATCATTTAGTTGCATCTCGCGGCGTATGACTTTTCCAGAACCGTATCCAACTCCTGAACGAAAGCTGGTTGAATACATTACCTACTGTTACTATTTGGGTACCTATAAGCAATTCATAAGACGACAATTTCGGCGCTGAATATTAACTATTAACATTTTGCCCGCTACTTGCACTCGTTTTTTATCACTTTTTAAATAAATGGAATGAAACTAAAAGCCTTCCGGCGTTCTCGACTCCAATTTCATTGTTTATACATTATCAAACCATCACCTTCATTAGTGCGAGGGCTTTTCCCATGAGCAGTACAGCGAGGAATTTCTTCAATGAGCCGACATTCACCAACTACCATCATATCGAATTTTGTTTCAACTTGTGTTAAAAGTGTATGAAATTTGTCGTTGTGTTAAACCGTCCTACGTTCAGCGAGAGTAAATTCAAAATTTTCTTTTATTTATAATTTTAAATAGCAATAGGGTTACTTACATCACCCCTCTTAGTTTCTATACCTACAGAAAAACGTAGCAAATCCCTACACAACGGTTTACTATTTTGTACAGAACACCCTTCTGTTACTGATCACAGCTCTCTGTATAGATAACCCTTCTATATAATACATGTACTATTCTATACATATTATGTAGATCGCAGATCCTCCGTACATCCGTAGCTTAGCACCTTACCCCGTACATGTTATAGGTGCCTACCTAAATCACGTACTTATTAAATGTTGCTAAAATAATTCTGTCGATGACAAACAGTAGCTAAAATGGCAAAAAGAAACACAAATGAAGTTCTGAAGGGAAATTGTTGATGTGGAGGAAAAAAATATTCAGTCCCGGTAGGGTTTCGATCTCCGGAACTGGCGTATCAGTCCTTCACATAGACCACTGTGCTATAGATCCCAGCTAGCCGAGAGACCAGTGACGTGCGCTCTCAACACAGCTTGATCCCTGCATTTACCCTCCTCTTTACGGCAAATTGTATGGCAACCGGAGAATGCTCCGGATGGTCTCAAAAATTCAGAAAAAAAGCTAATTATTTAAAAAGGCGATAAAACCCACACCTCAAAATACAATTTTCCAGGATAGGGATACTGTGGACATTTCAACCCCTATTTTTCACCTCTTAGAGTTGAGTGACAGTGACGCCGAGCTGAACAACTAGAACCCAAACGGGACCCATATACCAAATTTCGTGAATTTTGTTTCATGGGAACTAAGGAAAAAGCCGCAGATGGCGTGTGGCGGAAATTTTTTTATTCGTTATTAGTATTCTACGTCTCTTGAAACGTAAACCATCAAATTTTGAGGGGGGGGTTAAAAATTTTCTTTCATGGTCGATTCCAAAGGTTTATTATTGGAGATAAGAAACCAAAATTCAAACAATTAGTTTCAACCATTCCCTCTATGGTTTCCATCTATGCAATCAACAATACAATAATTATTGGATTATCATTCATATCTGCACATCTCCCTTTGTTTTCGATTAGGTATATAAAAAAATGATGAACTTCTTTTTATATTTTAAATTAGGTAAGTGCCGATTTCGTTAGTTATCAGTAGTATATTCTACAATGTTGTAATTAATTTGTTGTTCTGTTTTGCTCACTCACTTCCTTGCGAACGTTTTCAATATTCGCTTCCGTTTCTACAGTAATTAGGTACGTTGATTTTGGTTTATTATTCTGTGAATAATACACCTATGTAATCGCTGAGCAAAACATTTTTATAACACCCCCTCAACATTTTTTCTTTTCCGTTTCAAGGTGCGTAGATTCCAAAAATGCAATGTCCGTCCGCCGTCCACCGTACGCCGTACGCCGTCCGCTGTCCGCCGTCCGCCGTATCACGTGTACAGGCTTCATTTTCGGTCTAAAAAAAGTCGTTCTTTCGCACACATGCTCCATTTGGGCCCTAGTTGTGTCCCGAAACTTTGTAGCCCGATCGGAATATACCCAGGGATGTTATGAGTGAAAATGTGTGTAAAAATAGGTACTTCTTGTGTTTTAGTAACATGTTAGTAACATGAGCTTTCGAGTTATCGTTTTCCATGTTTGTGGGGACGAGAAGACCGAATATGCAGGCGATTTTGACCAGAGTGGAAAATTGAGGTTCTACCAAATGTTCAGCTCCCAAAATTGATTTTTTTATGAGTCAAAAACCTGGAAAATCGTCTGAAATCACCATCAATTTGTATAATTGCACTAGAAAAAGTGTCAACACGTGGATCAAGACGATTAAATGACACTACCAATAATCAAAGATAATATGGAAAAAAAAGAAAAAAAAGGAGCGTACCTACCTAATTCAAGTTTTGGAGGCCAAAATTGGTGGAAACCACCAGAAATAGCTATTTCAATTATTTTAAATGAAAGAAACAATAAATGAACAGCCAAAATTTCTGTTGGTATGTCCAATAGAATAATAAACCCATGTGACAAGGACTTTGCAGCGTTTTTCCTTCAATATTAAATGTGTGACCTTCGCGAAAAAACGTTTCGGATATAGCTGCGGCAATAATAAGAGGTGTAGAAGATATGAAGTTTCCAAAACTTGCTTTGTTCCACTGCAGGAATTTTCCTGTATTAGCCATGGTGGGGGGGGGGGGGGGGGGGGGTGGTCAGGAAGTGTTATTGTCTGGTGGTTTGTTGTGTCGTTGCCTATTATTGAATTCCGAGAGCAAGTTGTTTAGGAATAAGGTTATATTTTTACGTATCTCGAGATTATTCTGCTGGGATGAATGTTGATCTCTACTAAGAAGCTCGTATAGAGTTCGTCAACAGTATCGGCTGTGATTTCGCTGGCAAACCGAGTTCGGTTTTGCCGGTATTGTGATTTTGTGTGCGGTTTTATGTGTGGTTCCATCATATTGTTTTGTGGAGTATCACATGATTCCATAGGTTCATATGAAAATCTTTCTTCCTGTTCTGTCGTAGGCTGAGTGGGCTTCCGGTGTCCTGATGCTGGTTTCTGGTAAGGAGATGGCCGGGTCATTCGCCTATTTTGTCGGGAGACGCCGTTGTTATTGTTAGTTTGAATAGGTGGAAATTCAGTTTCCTGATCATCGGGACCTTCCAGTAGGGCAAATCTGTTTTTCTTGACAACAGCATAAGAGTCGGCCATAACGGCGTCTCTCTTTTTCCGGGACTTTTCTAAAAAGAGGGGGGCGATATTAGTGTTTGCTTTGTGGTCCGTTGCTTCGCAGTTAATGCATACCACCCCAATGGAAGTATTAGTACAATTAGTGGTTTCATGGGATTCCCCGCAATTCAAACATCCATAACGCTTTTACACTGAGAGCCCGCATGGCCCAGTCTGAAACATTGGGAGCACATAACAACGGGGGGGAACATAAGGCTCAACTTTGCATCGGGCTCCATACAGGGAAATATGTTCCGGGAGCGTTTGGGAATCGAATGATATAAAAAAGGTGTGCAGTAATGTTCTTTATATAGTTGTACCGTTTTCGCCTTTCTGGTCTTTAGATAATCGTCTGACTGTTACTGGCTTGGATACCTGGGTTAAAATTTCTCCATCAGTCGCTGGGTCGATATTACGCACAGCACCCGTTTTGTAAAAAAGAAAATCAGGGACTTAGCAAGCTAGGTTCTTTTCTTTGAAGACAGGGTATGTAACTAATTCGTTTGCCGCATTGCCTGATGATACCTCTATTTCCATTCGGTTCATTCCAATTGCGAAAATATTCGTTATTTCTAGTCTATCAGCGTTGCTCTGTCTGAAAATCCATCTTCCAAAAACGTGGGAATTGGGTGAGTTTTACCCAGCTGACCACTTAAACTTTCGACAAACGCAAAGCAAGGGCCTCAGTCATTTTTTCTGAATCTGTTCTTTGCTACACGTTTGTAAAATTCAGTGGGCGATCTTGTGCTATACATTTGTTCTTTATTACTCTCGACTACTTTTAATTTTGACGAATTCGGCCCGTTTGAGCGCGTTGTTGATGGGGTTAGTCGTAGGAGTATTACCAGTACTGGGCGC
Organism: Leptopterna dolabrata; assembly: GCA_954871275.1. Taxonomy (NCBI): domain Eukaryota; kingdom Metazoa; phylum Arthropoda; class Insecta; order Hemiptera; family Miridae; genus Leptopterna; species Leptopterna dolabrata. The sequence continues at coordinate 53,407,734 of OX940974.1, read as the reverse complement.
TTGTTTATCTGATGGAGGCTTCTTGGTGGGACCTCCTCCCCCGGTCTCCGGTTCCATGTTATAGAAACTTAGCCTATAGAACCTTGGTCCAAAACAACAGTGGAAGATTCCTTATCAACTGATACGAAATTAATGCACTTACCTGGGCGTCTCAGGTGTTATGTGAAGTCGTAGATAAGGGGCGGGATGCTAGCGGTCTTCACTCCATGAAAGTTCGATAGCTACTGGGTTCTCGACTACAATTTCATTGTTTATACATTATCAAACCATCACCTTTATTAGCAAGAGGGCAATCCTATGAGCAGTAAAGTGAGGAATTTCTTCAATGAGCCGAAATTCACCAAATACATTATATCGAATTTTGTTTTAACTTGTGATAAAAGTTTATGAAATTTGTCGTTGTGTTTGTTAAACCTTCCTACGTTCAGCGAGAGTAAATTCAAATTTTTTCATTTATTTATAATTTTACATAGAAATAGGGTTACCTACATCACCTCTCTTAGTTTCTATACATACAGAAAAATTCAAACCATTAGTTTCAACCATTTCATCTGTGGTTTTCATCTATGCAATCAACAATAAAATCATTGGATTATCATTCATATCTGCCCATCCCCCTTTGTTTTCGAATATACAGGGTGATCCGCTCGTAGATGCAAACAAAAAATTTGCGCAACACTACATCAAAAATGGAGTAAAATGCCGCCAACTGCATATTTTTATCTCAATCCGTCCTCGAGATATGATTTTTAAAAGGTTTTTTCAGGAAAATCGTGTTTTTTTTCCTTTTAAACTCAAATTTCTCCTCTTTACCTCATTTAATTTTACTTTTTGACCTCATTTTCGGAATTAACGTTAAATTTTCCATACGCATGGTGTACTTCAAGTCTTGAAAAGTACCATCTAGAGACCACAACAACAGCTCAAACATTAGACGAATTTTAAAAATTAAAATTTCTGAAATTTTAAAAACGTTACTACTCCTCCGAAAAAAATCCAGGAAACTGGCAAATCTTTTGAAAACTTCTTCATTTAATAAGGTTTCCAATGGTATGGTCAACTTTGCGATTATCTTGTTTCTTTGATGAAAAATTCAAGTTTAAATGCAAGAAAACGTTAGGCACCTCAAAAGGGGGAATTTGATCACAGGGTAGAAAAAATGTAAAAAAAGTTTTTAATGTTTTTAATTGAAAAAATTGAGTCGATAGTGCCCATTTAATTAGTTTAAATGCAAGAAAACGTTAGGAGATTTTATGTTTTTTGTCATCAGGGGGAGTAGTGACCCTGAACAATAAATTAGTTCTAAGGTTCAAAATCAACGCATTACAGTGTATCTAAATGAGTTCGAGTATCCACCACCTGTTTAAACAACAACGTGATGGGAAGTTATTCCCAATGCAGTTTGATGTTAGAAATGGCATGGTTCACTAACCGCGAGTACGCCGACATACATTTCGTGTACGGGTTGTGCGATGGAAATGCGCTTGCTGCACAGCAGCAGTGTCGTGCTAGATATCCTGGCCGACGGGTTCCAGATTCTCAGGTATTCACGGGAACTCATCAACGGTTTATGCTACTGATGTAGAAGTTGTTGAAGATTTAAAGAGACGAATTCAAGAGGCAAGCGTGACGGTGCAAGAACGTCTGACATTCAAAGTGACAGTGGGACAAATGCGTAAGCGTGCTATAGCATGCATAAGAAATAACGGTGGGCATTTTGAAAACGGGCTTTCCTAATTAGGTACCGAAAAACTTGATTTCGAATTTTAAATTGGCATTATTGACTAAATTTTTTCAATTAAAAACAGTAAAATCTTTTTTTACATTTTTTCTACCCTCTGATCAAATTCCTCCTTTTGAGGTGCCTAACGTTTTCTTGCATTTAAACTTGAATTTTTCATCAAAGAAACAAGATAATCGCAAAGTTTACCATACCATTGGAAAGCTTATTAAATGAAGAAGTTTTCAAGAGATTTGCCAGTTTCCAGGATTTTTTTTTCGGAGGAGTAGTAACGTTTTTAAAATTTCAGAAATTTTATTTTTTCAAATTCGTCCAATGTTTGAGCTGTTGTTGTGGTATCAATATGGTACTTTTTAAGACTTGAAGTACACCATGCGTATGGAAAATTTAACGCTGATTCCGAAAATGAGGTCAAAAAGTAAAATTAAATGAGGTAAAGCGGAGTCATTTTAGTTTAAAAGGAAAAAAACACGGTTTTCCTGAAAAAACCTATAAAAAATCATATCTCGAGAACGGATTGAGATAAAAATGTGCGGTTGGAGGCATTTTAATCCATTTTTTATGTAATTTTACGCAAAAATTTTTTTGCATCTACGAGCGGATCACCCTGTATAAAAAATAGTAGACTTCTTTTAGCGAATTTTCGAAGAAAAGGAAGCTATTGTTCTCGGTCCAAAATTTTTAAAACTCGAATTTCCGAAAGATTTTTACACCAAAATCCGTTTCAGACCATCCTGAATTCACTGCCGAAAGACACCAAAAATTATATATATATATATATATATATATATATATATATATATATATATATATATATATATATATATATTTATATATGTATGTGTCATTCCAGACGATAACTCTCGACAGAATTGAGATAAAAAGTTCAAATTTGCACGAAAAATCTGTCTTGGCAATCGACAGGCTAAGTTCGAAGATGGGCAGAATCGGGTCACTCTATGGGGGAGTTTTGGGGAGTTTTAGGGGGGAAAAATTATCCATAAATTCCCAAAATGAAACAGTCTGACAAGTGACACCTCATTTTAAAGGTTTTTCTACGCTGAACACGATGGTGAAATCAGAATTGCGATATCTCATTCCGTTCTCAAACTGGAGCACTTTGAAGATGAAGGAACGTGGTTATTTCTTGAGACAAAACAGTTTTACATAAAATCAGTTATTTCTTCGAAAATTCGCTCTTATAGCCATGCTGCATGACTGTGGTTTTTTTTATATTTTAAATTAGGTAAGTGCCGATTTTGTTAGTTATCAGCAGCATAATGTTGTCATTAATTTGCTGATCTGTTTTCACTTCTTTGCGAACGTTTTCAATATTCGCTTCCGTTTCTACAGTAATTAGGTACGTTGATTTTTCCTTCTTTCTCCACTAGTAAGTATATTGAAGTTCTTCTCCTTTGCACGACTTTTAGTTTTGTTGAGGAGTCGACGATTATTATTTTGTCGAGCCTTCTCCGGCGATAATGTGATTATCCGGCCACGACTAAATTAGTTTATTCGCTGTTATTTTGTTGGTTTTGGGATTATCCTTAGAATTATCCTCGCTTTGTACGATCCAAATTGGCTACGATCACTCGCTACTGTCACTTCTTATTTGAAAATCCTGGTCGATATGCTTCACCCGATATGCTTCGGTTATGCTTCGGTATGTTCGATCTATTACTATTTTTTTTTTTTCTGGCGATAAATCCTTGATACCCTTCACAATCTGTAAAGTATTTTCGTCGGTGGTTTCCGGAACACCAGAGAGAACACAGATGATGTATCTTTTGTGTCTGCTCCAAATCGTTTACTCTACTAGGTAGGATGCAAATTGTGTACTTCATCTTTAGGCTTGGTCCCTCAGAAGTGGCCGAGGCCTTATGTTTGTAGTTTTTACACTTTTAAGACAATTTTCATTATTTTGAGGGGGGAGCGGATTTCAACATTTTCGGCCACGCTGAACACGAATCCATGTGGGGGGGGGGGGGGGGGGGTTGTTCCCCACTCGTGGGCCAGTAGGTGTTTCCTGCACAGCTCTCGTGGGCGTGCAAAAAAAAAGCTTATTGAAATTTTCCGGGACCATCTAGTGCTGTACATGCGATACCGACTACATGAGGACGAAGATGAACGAACGATGAGGTGTGGGGCAGAAAGTTTGTGTTTGTGCTGAACTTAAAACAGACGGTCTTTTATTCGCTACCGACAGGTTTTTGAGTGTTGCATGTAATAATTATCTTCCACTAATGTCACTTTCTATTAGTTCATGTATTTCATACAACTGCTCCCGGTTGAGCCGAAAACTTTCCCATTCATTAAACTTCCAACTTCCGCCTGGTATGATTTTTTTTTTAATTTTTCTTTCTCCTAATTGATGAATATAACATAACTGCTTCAACCTCTGAATATGATTCCAACTCCAGCAGGAGAAGTTGAGGCGCTGTGTTCATCGTGGACCGTGGATTCACAACATATGTACTGTGTTCAATATGTGCTACCCTACCCACGCTGACCCAAGGCCCGCCCCATATTGAACCCAGTCGACGCACAGCACACGCCCAACCCAAGTGGAGGATTTTGTGAATCATTTTGTGGAGCATTTTGGAAATTATGTTAGTACTTTTTTCCCTGAACTGTACATGTCTGAGAAAAACTTTCATTTTTTTTTTTCCATGAGCTGTCGCATACTGCACCCAGCCCGTGGCCAGCCCACGCAGTTGTCTTCCACGCGTGGGCCAGTTTGAGTTTCCTGCACAGTTTTCGGGGCGTGGGTCACATTTTATTAAAATCATATGGATCTGGAGGAGAAGTTCCATTGGCGCTGTGTTCATCGTGGACCGTCGAACCTACACAATACTACCTATTATGAACACGGGCAACTAATTCAACCATAGTGTGAAGGCCGAGTCAATCCATTGATCACGCTGGACCATAATATATTTTTCCGTCACGCTGACTTCCAAGTTCACTCTTGCTTTCGTTTCGTGGCATCTTCCGCGTATTGATTATATTTCACATAGGGTTCATAGACAGAATCAGAAACTTTCTCATTATCCTTTTTTGTTGCATCCAAAGATTCTATTTTTGTTGTTGAGAAATTGGGTTTACAGGGAGCTGCAATTTCGATACGTCTGGCAGGCTACTTTTCCTCATCTGTAGAATTCGGAGTTGATTTTCAGGAAACACAATTCCATGTACCTAGTTCTTGAAACCTGAGTTCTTGAGATTTCTTCTTGTAACATGGAAACACGGAAACACGGAAACACTTTTTTTCTCTTAAAACGTTTTGTTTAATAAATAAATAAAATTCTCTCCCTATTTCTGACTCCTGGGCTCATGGATTTCTCAAAGCTTATTCCAACCTTCACTGGGCTCTTAATTTGCTGTACCTTATTCCTTTATTTAAATATGTTCAACGCCAGATGACCTTGGCTAATAGACAAAAATTCGAATTTTGCCAAAATGATTTTCATGGCAAACCAAACGATGAGTTCGGAGATGGGCAATTTAAAATAAACAACAAACAAAAGTAGGTATGTCAAAAAATATAAAGAAAAATATAGTTTCCACTGCCTCGAGCACCATTCTATAGCACAGTTTCGAATGCCTTGAGTCGAGTCACCATTCGATAGCACTTGAGGTACCTAATCCATGATATCAATGATGATCGGAGATTTTTTAGCTAACTTTGGTAGCAATTTTTTTTTTCAATTGCTTATCTCTCAACTCATCTTTTCGTTTGCCACTATGTAAAAATATTTTGGCAACATTGTTTTTCTCGTAGCCAAGGTCGCTTGGATTTGACATAATTAAGTAGGTAAATAAATAAATGGTAAAGCACGTTAAAAATTATAGAACTTCCAGTTAAGGTTGGATCAAGTTTCGAGAAATTCATGAACTCTTGGAGTGAAAAGTAGGTAGGGAGAGAATTTCAAGAGAAAAATAGTTTTTCCGTGTTTCCAAGTAAGCAAATCACCGAATTAGAAACAACACGGCTGCACAATTATAGTCATGATAGTAAAGTAAGATCTTTTAATGTTTAATGAGATAAAAAACGAATTTCGCAAAACTGAATTGGTCTGTAGTGAGTTAAAACAAAAATCATGAGATTGTTCCGATGAGTAGCAGTCGAGAACCATAGGTCACGGATGGATGCCCTTCTAGAAAGGCCAGCGAGCATGATGCCTATCAATGAAAAAGGGCCATTTGCAAACATGGATAGATTCTCTGTCAATAGCGATCGGAGAAACTCGTGAATTTAATAAAAATACCTTTGGGAGGGTGTACAGCGAGCTCAATAGCTGCTCCAAGAACTAGGTAGATAATCATTACCACTGGAACTCGATGGGGATGCGGCGATATTCCTGGACCAATACGGAATCGGGCTGGGATTTTTAGGCACGGCCCTTCGGAAGTGTCCGAGGCCTTATGTTTTCGCTTTTACAATTTTTAGACAACTTTAATTATTTTGAAGGGGGGGGGGGGGGGTTAATCTCCATTTTCGACCACGCTGAACACAAATCCATTGAAAAAATCAGAAAGAAAAAAGGAAATTTCAGCTCCTTCAGGTAGTTGAGTATGGGCGTAGGTATGTGTGTTCGTGTGTTCGCGCATTTCTGCGAACCACCATACCTCACGACCCAACGGTCTAAATTGCCTCAAACTCTGAGGGTAGTTCGGGGTTAGGTCTCAGTTGGTCACAAACGAATTTATTCACATTTGGATCAGTTGTAGAGGCCGCGCATGCGCAAAAGTGGAAAACGTCAAACCGACGTAACTCACACCCAGTAGCTCAAATTGACTCAAATTTTGATGGTAGTTAAGGGTTAGGCCTTAGTTGGTCCAATATGATTTTCGTCGCATTCGTGTCAGTAGTGGCGACTGCGCATTTGCTAACGTGAAAACCGTTGAACCGTCATAACCTACAACCCAATGGTCCAAACATTGGTCCAAATATTTAGATCATTGATCAAACCTTGTTAACACGGGGAATCTCGCTTCTTAATTTCTCCTGTGGCCCGGATTGTTAATTGAAAAATATTATAATACGGACAACTAATTCCACCCTATTACCAAGGCCGAGCCATGTAATCGATGGATTAATCTAGACCATAATTTATGTGTCATCTGGTGTTCAAGGTATGGGAGTACAAACGTTCGAAGTTTGTTGCAGAACTGGACATAGTAGATTGCAAGAAGAACCATGAATATCGTATTAAATTTGCTTTCAAATGATTTCGTAGCTGAAAAAATTCGTGATCCGCGCGCGCCCACACACACACACACACACACACACACACACACACACACACACACACACACACACACACACACACACACACACACACACACACACACACACACACACACACACACACACACACACACACACACACACACACACACACACACACACACACACGCACACACGCAACGCGCGCGCGAAAGAGCACGTATGGTTTTTTCACGGATTTTGTTTTAGAATGGTCTAATACGGATTTGTTTGTGCTTATTATCTCTCTAGGATTTAGACTGTCCCCCTCTTCCACACGAATTGAATACTATGGGATACCGCTTATCTAAAACATAAATTCCAAAGGGCGTCCTCAAAACTGTTGCTGAGCCTGAGCCGTGGTAATTCATAATTATATTATACACAGCAGGTATGCGTAATTTTTGCGATCTACTTAATTTAAACGTAATAAGACTAACCTCGTCAGATTCCATGGTGGTATTTTCATTAGATCTCGAAAAACACCTGCCGAATATCATCCAGTTTTTGATCATTGCTCTCCTTTGTAATCGGGACGGCTAAGTCGAAACCTGATGAGGTGCTGGAGTCTCAAATTGTCATTCGATTAAGAGGAATATCGCGGTAGCTGTTGATTGGATGAGTAGCGGCACAAGACTGGCTGTTACATGTAGAAAGTGAGTCGGTACGATGAATACTATTAGTTCACGCCCCCACCAGTCCGCCACTTACTGCCGCGGATAATAACGAAATAATCCTCACTTGATCAAACCGAGTTATTTTACGATCCGCAGAGATACGAGTATGCGACTAAGATGATTGTAATTGCGGGTAGCTATTATGAGCGGTGTGTTAAACTGGGTTATTAGATTAGTATGTTTAGGCTTGAGAGGCACTTTGAAGAACAATATGGTGTTTTCGAGACACTCGACGATCAACCGGTGTAACGGTCTATGATGATCGGCGAACCACCATTCAGATAATAAAACTTTCCCTGCTGTAATCGAATCTAGCGTAACCTATCAATATGCGATCTTGCCGATTTCAGTCTAACCAGCAACGAATTGATCAGCTGTCCACCTAAACAAGCCATATCTTGCAGAATCATAAATCACGAACTCTTCGGAAAAAGAATTCAGTGCAATAGATTGGCATGTTATTAGGAAAGATAGGTAATGTTGAATTTTCTGCTCGCAAGTTAGTTGGTTTGATTGATGTTTTATGCTACCGTGGATCATTTGGGGTATGATGGTATTGAAAGCGAGATGTGCTCGTAAAGTTCCTCCAAAAGCAACAATTTTTTTTTAAATTCAGAAATAAGTTGATGTTTTACGGGAAAAGAAGCAGTGTATTGGGGAAAAAGATATGAAGGGCGGAACGCAGTACCTATGAAGAAAACATGGGGTGTAATAAATGAGGCGAGGAATCGTTCTGATGGTTATCCATTATTGTTCGAACTAAGTAGAAGGCTGGACTTTCTGAAAAAGCTTGAATTTATTGGATGATTATTTCACTGTTGTGGGAACCAATCTCGCTAGTAAAATGCAATTATTGCCAATTTTAGGTATATCATAGCGTCAGTAAGTCAAGCGGCAACTAAGCTTGGAGGTCCAATGTTTATTATCTGCAATATGTGTCTGGTTGTAATCACAACCAATGGACTGATTACCAAGATTAATCAGATGAGAGGCCAACAGGATGGGAGGCAGTTGAGGCCCGTGTTTAGGTGTAGGTAACTCAAGTCCAACTTCGATGCCCGGCTGTGTTGAGGTATAGGTAAGTCGACCAGACTTTGTTCGAGGTCAGCAGGATGCTGGCATTTCTTTTCGTTGCCTTCAAGACGCTTATTCCGAGTCCTTATACATGTTTATTCCAACTTTCCATGTTATTCACTATACCTACCCGGTGAATCCCCCCCCCCCCCTCCACCACCACCACTCGAAATCATTCAGAAAACCACGCATTGCCTACTCAGAGAGGATGACTGGTGGGATGTGAATATTTCAGCTGGACACAGAAGTAATAAGAACTTGTCTGTGTTTCTTCTGAACTGCATATCCCCCATTCCAGTGGTGAAGGGGGGGGGGGGGGGGGAGCGAGTACTTGCTTTATGTTGTTTACTTTCTGCCGTTGTATTGCTTACCTCGTCACTACGGGCTCAGGCCTTTGGACGGACAATATTTGTTTAGGACAGACAGATTATTTTTGTGGTACAAATATTAATTTTGTTTGAATAAAAAACAGAATTGAGATAGATAATCGAATGACCTGTCTGGCTATCTGGCGTTGGGGCTACTAAAAATGGCGGCCATCTGGTATGAAAAGGAAATTACGAATGATTGACTGATCTGACGATGTACACAATTTTACAGGCTGATTCTAGGTTCATGACATAGGTACCGAAAATCTAAGCCAGTCAATATTTTAGCGGTGGGGCTTAGTGGTATATATAAACATTTCAGGGATTTCACGTTTGCGCATGCTCAGGTGAAACCTATGGTGAAACCATTTCGATTCCAAGACGCACATACTACCTATCAAAATTTCAGCACATTTTGACCACTTTTTTTGGGTAGATAGTTAAGGGGCAGGGTGTCCGAGCAGGCTAGAGTCTATGTTATTTATTTCACCGTTTGGTGAAGAAGTTTGCAAAGTGTCTTATTATTTCTCCTCTCTGGCGCTGATAACGTCTGCAAGTGCTTAGCTGACCAGTGATAATAGTGGGTCTGGAATAGAAGTCAGACAATTTAAAATGAAATATTTCCGGGATATGTGCAGACAAAAGTTACACTTGGAATGTCATAGAATTCACTTGAAACCATCTGAACACTACCCCGTACACACCCTCAGAATTTCAGATCTTTTCTAGGTTGAGCCTTCCAAGGATTAAGTATGTGTTAACAAATAAAATAAATACGCTTTTTATTGTCAACGTGCAATAAATGGTTTACGACAAAGTCAATCCAATATACATTTTTAAAAAAACCATCTGATACGAACTAAATCACTCGCGAAGAATTCGTGGAAACGAAGTTATTGAAAAGTTGTCTGTTCCCACTAACAGACGAAAAAACGCGAAAAATACACAGTTATACCGGTTTCGGTGAGCAAACCAGTAATGGAGTTACTGTTTGTTACTGACGATGGTTTGACCACCAAAACCGGTATAAAGTGTACTTTTGGCTTTTTTCGTGTATTAGTGGAAATATTCAACTTTTCAATTAACTCCGTTTTTCTTTTTTTCTTTCCCAACTGATGTTTAAACGAGATGTACCCGAATTTTTTCTACTGGAGGTCATTCCCAGAAACTATGCACATGTGAATGGTGGTGATCTGTCAGGCAGTCACTCAGCTGTTTATCCTAACTCCTGAAGTAGAAGCATAATGGAAGAACTAGTACGTTGACGCATCATCCAGCAAACAAACTGGGAGAACTTCGAGAACGAGTAGATTTGGGAAGAAGACGTTAGTTATTTGAAAACAAAAGTATAATATATATGTTACGGGAAAACCCCGACCCTAGGTAAAAACTAGCATTTACCGGGAAATTCGCGTTTTGGCCAAGAAACATGGTAAAAGCCCGAAGAAGCGCTGTGGATCGGGGTTTTCCCCGAGGTCGAGCGGGAGAATCTAGTTGTGGCAAGTCGAGGTGGAAAAAGACCGATCTTGCTGTTCGCCGTCTTTTCCCAGCTTTGTTTTGTCATTCCTAGAATTTGCAAATGACAGCGGTAAAACCCCGACGAACTTGTATCAACGGATCCATGCTCCTTGCTGACCTCGTGATAATGCTGTTTTCTGTTCTTTTAGTATTTAGTTCTTAATTCTTTTAGTATGACGCTATTTTACAATAAACAGAATTTTGGACTTTTTTGTTAACTCGGAGAGTTAATTTCCTAAACTTCGGGTATTTCCCAACAGTACTTGCGAAACCTAGGTTTTACCTATCCCCGATGGTAAAGACCCGACTGGTGTGTGGTCACATCGAACTTGTACCGCTTGAGGTGGCCACTCCTAGGTTTTACCGGCAAACAGCGGTAAAAGTTGGAAACATATCTCACGCATCGTGCATTTCCCAGTCACCATAGCAGATTCGCGAATTTCCCGGTAAATGCTAGTTTTTACCTAGGGACGGGGTTTTCCCGTTACCTATATATATATATATATATATATATATATGTATATAATTTCTTTCTGCTAACCGGGAACATCGGAAATTTGTATCACTAAAAATAAAAGAGTGGTGCGTTAGGGATATTTTTGCGCTTTGGACTTCGGGAGGTGGGCGAAAAATCGATTACAAGATTTGACCCACACGGACAGAGCGAATTAAATGAAAGCCTCTAAAAACTGGAGAAGCGTCGTGATTCGTCACCCCACCAACCAATACAAGGCCAACATCAGGGGACAACTACTCAGTTGCTGTCCTTAAAAAGAAACGCAATGCGAGAAAGCAAGGCAGACAACTATAGATATACTTATCCAGGGGACGAAACAGAACTGATTCGCCTTACTAGTAAAATGACATTTCCCACTTAAGGAAATGGAGCAAGAATTACTCATGAGAAATAGTCAAGCCCGATTATTTTTACATTGTACAGTGAAACGAGGACAATAAATTTATTATTACTATAATATTATCGAACTACAGATTAATCAGTATACCTATAAAGTGGCAAGAGATACGGGAAGACCAGTATTACCTCTCCTCATCCGTTAGAATGAATGGTGGTCACGGGCCACAACTGCAAAACATCTCCCCCCCCCCTCCACCACCACAACGCGCACATCTCCACATAAGGGAGGAAGTCCCTGCCCAGCATTTCAGAACAGAAGTTTTGAAATTCGGCCAGTGAACGTACAGGAGCTCACTTAATGTATGTAGTGCATGACTAGAAAAACCACCAGGGTAGGATCTAATAACAGGTCAAGTCATCAAAGAACTGCCTGAAATAGGCCGACAGAGCCGCTGTGAATGAAGTCTGTCCTAAAACATGTCCCATATCGTGGAAGGTTGCGGAAGTCATGTTTGAAACCAGGGATAGAGCCAAATGATGTAAAATCATATATGGACCTTTTTCCTACTCCCCGTTCACTAAAAAATATTTGAACCATTCAAGAAGAGACTAATGGGATGATGGAAGTATCCCTCAACACTAATTCGAATTTAGACCTAAGCAACCTACTGTGCAACAAGTTCATCGGATAACATATTCATAAATTATTATGTATTATAATTTGTAGCTTCATAATATATGCACATGTGTCTAAAATTCACTATAACATGAAAAACGCTTGTAGTTCAGTGTTTGTTGATGTATCCCAATTCTTTGATCGTCCGGCATGAGAGGCTAGTACCAAACTGCACGAGATGTTGCCACAGAATAGAAATTGAGGATTGGGATCCTCAACCCAACAGGATTGAAGCAGGACTACTCAAGGGGGGTGAGCTTAGGCCTCCATTTTATCTACTGTAAGTACACAAAAAATGATCAATATAGGCGATAACGCAATCTTAGCTGCTGCAGCGACAGCAGAAGATTCGACTGTAAATCTACAAGAAGCCACCAGTGACGTTGACAGGTGGACTAGGAATATGCGGCTTAAATTAAATTAAACAAAATTCACGCATGTACTCGTAAACTACATAAATAAGGAAATAATGCACCTATATGCATATGGTACTGAATAGCAACAACATACGAGTCCTTACTTTAACTTGTACCACATTTTACGAATAACACTGGAATGCATCAGCACGATAAGTTAAAGTGGAAACAGGCAGTGAGGGTAGAAATACCGAGAATATTAGCTTTATTTATTTTTATTTTTTCAACTTCCGCGAACATTTATTGTGTTAAGCGCAAGTTTTTGTCATCCCCTATTTTTCCACCTGTTTCTCAATAAGGGATGTTTCTTCTCTTCTTTTCCGAAGAAATACAGAGTTTCTTCAGTGGATTCTCTTACGTATCTAACCTAATTTTAACAACTTTTGAAATAATGTCTTAAACTGTTTTATGCGCTGTTTAAAACGCGCTTCTTTTTCATATTCAGTTTGAGACACTGTTTTAAACACACATTTACAACCGTACCAACTCAGTAAATTATGTTTTGGAGTGATCGTTTCGGCAAATGAAAAGGGAATGCTAGACCGGCTGCTTATTACGAGGATTTTTGATAGGTCACCGTAGAAACCGACAACGCTGACCTTGGACGCACGGCATAGATAACTTTCCGTTACGATTATAAGTACAATAGTACTCGGCCTCAAGGCCGATTGTGGTCGACCGATACCTTTAGATTTCGGTCAACGATTTCTATGCATCAATCGCTCTCGTCCTTGAGCTCTCCCTTGAGCACCTACTTGCGGTTCTGTTCCAGTTCATCGTTTTCTACTCATCCTACTGTTGAGCCGAAAATGGGTAATCAATCTAGAAAACCCTACCGGAACAGTGACGCAAGGTAGGTATCCAAATATTCCAGCTATACCTATTTACCTGCTCGTGTAAGTATGTTGAAATCTCTATTTTGAAATTGTACCTACCTTCCTGAATATTTTTTTTCTTCCTCACTACAAAAAAGTCCCACAGATTCCAGTTCAGTAGATTCCCTTGAAAGTGATGAAATAAATAATCGAAACGTCGTAATAAATAATTAGGTACCTACCTAGTCATTAGAACTTGGCCGAGCCAAGTAGCAATATTACTGATTCGACATCACCATTTTGAGTGTATAAATAATTATTTCGATATTTTTAACTCCACCTTGAAGCAGTCCAACTACATTCATTCATAGCTTCATTTCACCACTTTCACCCATTTTCGGGTAAGATGGTCATTTCGAATGGTCGTTTTTAATAACTTGTATGTATTAAGGGTATAGGGGATTGAGAAACAATCGAAATTCACATAATTCACATTTCACATTTGACTGGTTTAACTGACTCTGTTTCTTTCAACGCTGTTTGGCAGGTAGCTTTTTGCCCCGCCAGGCGAAAAGCTCCCGCCAAACAGCGTTGAAAGAAATGTCAAGGGAGGAAAGAATAAGTTTCTGTACACATATCCAACAGAGGGGGAGGGAACCGGTTTCTATATGCACATCCAAGAGTGATGTGCGGAGCACCTAGCATGCTTTTTGGCGGGCAAAATGGATATCAATCCTTTTTGCGGCTGAGGTGGTTTTTTGCAGGTAAATTTTTACAGCAGGGTTTGGGGGGGGGGGGGGGGGGGTTAGTTATATCTTAAACATGACATTTCCACTGTTTGTAAACATGCGTTTGAGATTGTGTAAAAACGTAAACATTAAACCTATGCATTATCTCCATAACACTCGGAGGGACCGGAGATTTTGTCCACTACGTGCGACAGTCCGTTAGAACTGATTTCATTATAAACGATTTTCACTGTAATAGAAAATCTCAATAAATTCTTTTTTGTATCTATTAATAGATTTTTCATCATCAATAACCAACGAAGGCAAGAATAGACGGTTATGACTATAAGCATACTCTAGGTATTCTGTTTTTTTCTGAATTCCAAAAATGACGGCTAAACATTCTCTTCCATTGCAGAATAATGTCTCTCTGCAGGCGAGAGGGAACGGGAACAATACGAAATTACTCTTTCATACCATTTTGTACCTGAGTGAGAGCACTATGGCAAAATTTAAGGCATCACACTTCAAACAAAAGGTTAGGTTGGAATCGGGTGGAGCAAGAATTGGAGCGGGCATGAGTGCTTTCATTAGAGTCTCAAAAGCATGCTCCTGGCACCTGGGATCTTTTTGGATTGGTTGGCTGGGGGTTATGAGCGAATCACCACCTCAACACAGCATCTTTTTGGATATGCCCAGGGGGGTTATGAGCGAATCACCACCTCAACACCTGGGATCTTTTAGGTTGGTTTGGCTGGGGGTTATGAGCGAATCACCACCTCAACACAGCATCTTTTAGGTTGGTTTGGCTGGGGGTTATGAGCGAATCACCACCTCAACACAGCATCTTTTTAGGAGAGGAGAGAGAGAGAGAGGTATGGAGAGAGTAAGAGTAGCCAGCGGCTAGAGGAAGCGTAGAATGGTTGGAAAGAGGCAGGCGCCGGGGTTTTATAGACCCCAGTGGCTGTCTCCCTCCATCCCCTAGTTTCTAGGGGATGGTGGGGAATGAGGCTGGGCCTCTACCTCCTGCGTCTCTCGTCCCCACTCTGACTGTTTATTGGTGAAAACTAAAGTTGGTTGTACAAGGTTTGCGAGAACTTAAGTTTGCTAGTGTTGTAGTTCTGGGAGGAACTCACGACACTGGCTATCTGACCATTCCTATGGCTTATATTTCACTAATAAATTGGTAACCGGAGCAGAGGCTTTGCACCCATAAGGCCACTTGGGCCACTGCCCCGGCACCCAAAAAACACTGAGTAAAAAAAAAAAATCCAACCATGTGTTCAGTTGGCGTTTGAATTTTCCTCCGTACACTGTACCTAGATTTTTTCACAAAGTTTACCAGCAACCTGCTAGATTTCTCTGGCTATGGATATTCTAGTAGAGCATCCATGGTGGTTCCTTCATGTTCGCTCCCTCTGTAGTCCAAAAACATGTTATCAGAATATAGCAAGAGTAATCGATGTCCTGCAGCCGAAATCGAAACCTAGGCTTCTGAAACTGGCAGTTCCTGGGACCTAGTGTTCCCATGGCAACTGAGAAAAGTGGCACGTCAGCGCATGCTCTATCGAGTAAAAATGTAGTTCGCCACACCCACCTTGGGCCCAGTCCCCAGAATCTGATTTTCCCCCAAAAATTGTTACTTTTCGATTCAATTTGTCATCTCGATACGAGATGCTTCGTCTTCCGATTTGTTTTTATTGTCTCGTGATTTGCTAATCACATTCGCTTTTTCTGTTGAGTCTGTTATCAGTTTTCCATTTTTTGCGTCGAATTTTGTGCGTTTGTTTTTGTCTGGTTCCGATGACAGATTTGGATTTGTGGTAACTACGAGCGTTTGCTGTTTGTGGTCTTGTGGAGTACCTAGCTTCTAGTCAAGATGCTTCTCCATTCAAGTCTCCTACCGGCCGACGGATCATTGACATAATTGACACAAGTTATTTATTTACAAATTCTGGTTTCAACAAAGGACCAAAGATCCCTCCTAGTGCTGAACAAGACTAAATGACAATAGATATAAATGTATAGCAAATATAAGAGAGAATAAAAACAGAATAGCAGGTGAGAAAGAAGAAATTTTGGGTGAAATTGAAGGAGATAGAAGGGTGGACGGAGGGATCGCTATTGTCTGTTAAAGTGCACCAACCAATAGAGGGCCGCATGCGCAAGCGAGGAGGTGACAGTTCCATAGTCTTGCACCAGCGAGCCTGAATGAATCATGGAATGATTTACAGCTGGAGTGGCGTTGGACGATTTGTAGGAAACGAAAGGTTTTACTAAGGGGAAAGAAATCGACAAGGTAAGTTGGTATTTTAACCGCTGTTGGGCTGATAAGCTTGGAGATGAATGCTAGGCATCTACTCTGCAAACAGTAGACAAGACTAGTCCCCCAAGATCCTAGTTTTTTCATTGGCAGGAATGTGACTTCATGGTTTTAAACCCAGGATGAGCCGAGAGCAGGTATGCATAACAACCTCAAGTTTGCAGAGAGAGCAGGCATCCATGGAGACAACATAGAGGGAGTCACAATAAGCTATTAGGGGTACAGTTAGCAACTTGACAAGACGGAGTTTCATATCTTGTGGGATGTAGTAACCGAGCCGCTTGAGCGTGTGATGGGAACCGTAAATTCTCCTGCGAACCCAGAAATATTATTGCTCCAAGACACTGTAAAATATATCATGATGACCCCAAGGTCTTTCACGCAGCAGGAATAAGGAATTATACAATCAATTCAATACAATGGGTGGCAGCGATCGAGTTGGTATGCAAGATTTGTAAACAATCATTGTCTGGGATTTTTTAGGATTTATTTTAATTTTATTGAGGCTGGCCCATTGAAAAATTGAGATAAGCTCACTGTTATTTATAGAAATAGTTTGATTTATACATTTTGGAGAACACCGAATAAAAAACTGAAAATTATCAGCAAACAAATGGTAAGAGGCGAATTTTAGGGCAGTGTAAATATCATTATTAAACAGGGTAAACAGTGCTGGCCCCAGGACTGACACCTGAGGGACACCCTTGTCTAAATTCAGGCATGATGCATGGGATTCTCCAGACCTCACAGACTGCGAACGGCCAACGAGGTAGGAATGTATAAATTTAGTAGCAGATGTGCTGAAATTGAATTTAGTTACCAATTTGGAAAGAAGCAAGCTGAAGTCAACAGAACCAAAGGCGTAGGAAAAGTCTAATAATATTAGGATGGAACAGTTTCCTTTGCCAATGCCTTCGCGTATGGACTCAGTGACATTCAGCAAAGCAGACAAACAACAATGGCCAGATTCGAAACGAGATTGAAGCGGAGATAGTAATTTATGGGAATTTATGTACTCTGATATCATCTGTTTATTGACAACAAATTCTCAAATTTTGGAAAGAGCCGGAAGAATGCTGATAGGCCAATAGTCTGTTAGGCCTATAGACTGATAAGGAATTTAGGCTTGCTGACTTTGGCCAGAGGGACGACAGTTGTACGCTTCCAACCATATGGGAACATGGAGGACGTTAAGCAAGCATTTATCAGAAATGTAAGATGAGTAAGAATAATTGGCATTAATCGAATGATAAACGAAATGCGGATAATATTTGATCCTAAAGCTTCAGACTTGATGGAACAAGTTGCGATGCTCACATCTTCTTCACTAACACTTGCGAGAGCAAAAGAGGCTTGTTCAAGATCGCTGGGTTCATTGGCCAGAGTAGGGTAGTGCGCAGCGACAGATGGGAGAGAGGAAGAGCCAGTAAAGTGCTGCTTATTTATGTCATCAGGACTAAAAATAACATAGTTTTCCTCATCACCGTTACCTATTCCAAGCCCCCTAATATTATGCCATAATGTCGATGAATCGAGAGATATATCGAGTTTAGCGAATGCGTGAGCTTTCATACGGTTCCTTGTTTGTCGAGCTAATTCAAGGTCCACAGGATTCCCTGAAACCCAGATTTCTTCTCATAAAAATTTCTCAAGGAAATGGCATCTTGAATAGTCTGATTAAACCAAGGGAGTAAATGGCGTAAAGTGGGGCAAATTTATCCATTAAAAATTGAAAATTAGCAGTGAAAAGAGAAGTAATGCCGTCGACGTCATTACAAAGTTTCATAGATACTGTTCCAGTCCATTGAACCAGCACATTCAAGCAGCTTTTTGTTATCAATATTTTTAAAATTACGTTTTTCTATGGTAATTTTGGTCTGCTTGAAGCGTGGAGACTGAATGAGAGGGATCAACACCAGGACACCAGGGATGTGAAATACCAGGGACATCAAATAATTCGAAGCCCTTATCCGGATTTTTGACGATACATTAGTCAATTCTGCTAAGACAGGCCTTTAGAGGAATGTGTAGGACCAGAATCAAGGATGGTCACTCCTAAAGAACTCAACATATCCTCGAAAGATTTAACAGCATGACAGTTACGCAAGGGGTTGAGATTAAAATCGCCACGTAGTACGATTTGGTCGCATTGGTAAATAACACTGGCAAGGACAGGTTTCAATTCCAAAATATCAATTCTATTATAAGGGGGACGATATATCACACCAACAAGAACTTTAGTGGAGTATAGTGACTGCTACAAAAATATATTCCACGGAGTACATAGGTCTACCCGTGGATTCCAAGGTATCCACGGAAGGTGGAAGGATCCAAGGAATGGAAGATTTAAGCCACTTCTCGATTCAGCCATGGCTGAGAATGGACAATCGTGGGTGTAGTTTCTAAATTCATCAATGTGTTTCACCAAAGACTGGGCATTAATATTGTCCATGATGAAAGCACTGCTAAAGGAATTAGTGAATGCTTGAATAGATTTTATGAATGGAATATCTAACAGCCAGGGATAGATCTACGGGATTTGCCAGCATAGAAGTATTGGGGTCATGATTATACTGATGAATTGATCATGATTATACTGATGATTATACTGATGAAGATCTGCGGGATTTGTCAGCATAGAAGTATTGGGGTCATGATTATAGATGAACAGTCATCCAAGACAACACTGGGCAAGACCGGCACTAGATCACCAAAATCCATAGAATAATACGACCCAACACCAGCCACATCCCACAAAGCACAGACAGACGAAGTGATTTCATAAGACGAGGAGAGAGAAAGACGAAAAAAGAGGAAAAATAAAGAAAATTGAATGGAAGTACGTTTGGCAGAATACACTTGACAAGCGTCCTAATTGTGGTGTTTAAACAAACGGAAGTAATATTAAAAAAGCTGAAGAAATACAAAAAATCAAAAAGATTAAGAATAAGAATATGGTAATAATATAAATTGGTAGGAAACAAAACTCGAATAACGCAGATTTTAGGAAGGAAGGCCCATTTTGGCAGGTAGAACAGAAAGAACAAACAGAACTTCTAATAGACATGTTAGAGTGAAAAGTAATATAGGCAAAAGTCCAAACCAGGGTACCTACAACAAAACACGGTGATGGGGCGGTTAAAGTGGACTGTATTTTGAGGAAAATCTATAGGGGTGGGTCAGATAATCGTGAGAGAATGAAGAATAGGTAGGTAGAAGCAAAACGGATTGAGAAGGAATTAGGTATTAAAGCATTTTCGACTCGTACCTTTTGGCAGCGCTCTGCATACCTCAGGGCCCCCCATGGTGGATGATCTCTGACGGTAAACAGCTTTCAGGCGGATTTTGTAGATAGGTATCCTGATGAGTTGAAGGAAGCGGGTAAAAGGATAGCGGTTAGGTAGATAGAGAAACTACTGAAGGAGAACGATAGACTGAATGGGAGAGTGTCTTGATTCGATGGGAAAAGGGGAGAGGGGGTCTGAAGCTGTAGTAGTCCAGCCACTACTAAAATACCAAATGAAAATGTTGGCGCTAACATACTCCGCCGCGGTGAAACTTCTGAGTTTCGCAATAAAATGTAAGCATTATAAATTTCACAGGCACAAAATTGAAGAAAGAAATACACTTTTTTCTTTTTTTTTCAACTTCTCATATTTATTTACAAACCTAGAAAACTAGAAAATGAATGAAACTAAAGGCTGAATTGGAAGGGACTATTGAACATCAGGAAGCGGTATGAGGCTATGCACAGACCGTACATATGACCCTTAAGAAGCTCTGATGCGAGCGACTCGGATTACCCCGTCCTTGCCGGTGAAGACTTCTTGAACCCTGCCAATGGGCCATTGAAGTGGAGGGGTGCCTTCTTTGCGAATGAAGACAACAGACCCGACAGCGATGTTATCCTGAGCATCCTTCCATTTATTGCGGGGAAGAAGAGTGGGGATGTACTCAGCTACTCATCTCTTCCATAATGAATTGATAGCTTGGGTAAGAAGTTGATAACGGGACAGCGGATTCATGTTCACAGGAACTAAGTCTTCTTCGGGAGCTGCCAAGAGTGGAGCGCCTACAATGAGTAAAATAGTCCTGGAGTAAAATAGTCAAGGCCATAGTGATCTGAAGTATAGCTTCAACACGTACAATGATGGTCAGAAGCTACTCATACGTCAGCTTCTGTAGCCCTATTACTCGAAGGAGATGGTGTTTGGCTGACTTGACGCAAGCCTCAGCTATACCATTGAAGTATGGAGAATTAGGGGGATGAAAACGCCATGAGATTCTTCGAGAGGAAAGATGATCTACAGTGAGAGTAGAGGAGTTTCGAAGCCTCTCATAAACTTCAGACAATTGACGAGCTGCACCAGCAAAGTTGGTTCCTCTGTCACTTAAGATTTCGCTGCAGAGTCCCCTGCGGGCAATAAATCTGTCCATAGCTCTCAAGAAAGATGTAGAAGTGAGGTCTGGAACTAGTTCGACATGAGTGGCCTTAACCTGAAGGCACACAAAAACAGCCAAGTATGCTTTACTTGTCGGGACATTGCGGCGAGAACTCGATTTTATTATGAAGGGTCCTGCAAAATCTATGGCGACTTTTGTGAAAGGGTGTAGAGTGCTTAGACGTTCCGACGGCAATTCAGACATTATAGATTGAAAAGGTTTTGCCTTGGGTAAATAACACTTGATGCACAAATGAATGTGTTGGCGGAGGAGTTTACGAAGCGAAGGAATCCAGAATTTCCTCTGTATGAGAGAAGATGGTAAGCGAGTGCCACCATGTAAAGTAAATTTGTGATGATAATCACAAATTAGTGTAGCTAAATGTGATTTATGAGGAATTATTATTGGGTGCTTAACATCAAATGGCAAAGGAACACGACTAATACGACCACAAACACGCAATAAGTATACCATTCTCATCAGCGAATATAACTTAAATCACTCGCGGCGGAATAGTGGAAATCCATAGCAAAAAACTACAGGATAAAAATAAAGTAGTCTATTTCCACGTACACTAGCAAACTTTAGACCGGTTTAGGTTGTTACACCATCGTCAGTACACTTCTATAGGATAGTAAACGAGGAAATAGACTATTTTATTTTTATCCTGTAGTTTTTTGCTCATCAGCGAATGTTGTGATTGACCGAAGTTCAGTGGAGCAATAAGTCTTACCATTTGTTATATGATTGATGTCTCGTGAGTAGTACTGGCGCTGATATAAGAAAATGAAAGAAGTAGTAGCAGTCCTCAACTCATGATGAAAAAGAGGCTCCGAGTTCTTCCTTGATACAGAAACGATTGTGTATGTAGCGATGTAAGTAAGACATAATGCGAATCAATTTGAGGTACGATGAGTGATGACGAAACAAATCAATGAAGTGCTGAGTTTTATCGGCAGATACTAAAGCTGAAATTGAAGTGGGTTTTAGCTCGGACAAATACTCGCGACCTGGCTGAATCGAAATTTCCATCAGGAAGTTGAAATGGTTCACGAATGGATTCAGGGCCACTCCACTACAAGGTACAGTTCAATGGTTCATCAGCGGGCAAACCACGAGATGCAGGATCTGCTGGGTTAGGTATTTGATGATTTGACATGGGGCAGTTGCTGTGGAGAAGAGTTTTCGAGAATTTGTACAACTCTGTTGGCTGCAAATGTCTTTAAAAAGTTAGGCGGAGTGCGGATCCAAGACAGCGTGATTGTTGAATCAGAAAATAAATGAATAGAAAATTGACGGATGTTTTCCATTAAAGGGCGTGTGGAGCCAAGAAGCTTTGTGAGAAGAACTGCTCCTGAGAGCTCATCGTTTTCAAGGGTGCAACTTTGCTTTTCCCCTTAATTAATGGGTAGTTATCTTATCATTACAAGTCGTTACAAGATAAACTACAGCTGCGTACCCATGGGCTGATCCGTCACAGAAACCGAAAAGCTGAATCGAAGAATCAATCACAGGAATAAAGCGTCGAATATGTAATTTTGCTAGAGTAGGCAAAGTTCTGGTGAAGTGTTGCCAACGTTCAGCTATGTCATCTGGCAACCAATGTAAACCTCGATGCCATATATTCTGCATGAGACATTTAGCGCAGAAAGTAACAGGAGTTAACCGTCCAAGAGGATCGAATATCTTTGATATTTCAGACAAAACTCCTCTTTTGGTAATTCTTACAGGATTAAGAGAGACACTGCATGAAAAGCAATCATTATCTGGATTATACAACACCCCTAGAATTTTGAGAGTATTGTCATCAGCAGGACAGAACGATAGGGGTTTGGTATGATGATCAGCCGGAATGCCATCAAGCAGTGCAGGGTGATTGCTTGACTATTTTCGCAGTTGAAATCCATCAAGGGAAAGCAACTTGACTAACTGATCTCGAAGTTGTAGAGTTTAATCAACAGTATGACCACCAGTAACAAAATCGTCAACAAAGAGTTGATGGCGGATAGCATGTGATGCGAGAGGATATTGTTCATCCTCATCCTCGACTAAATGGAGGAGGCAGCGCTGAGCGAGAAAGCGTACCACATGTTACGGTTGCAAGCTCGAATTCCTGAACATCTTTGTTAGGGGAACTACGATAAAATATATGCTGATACCCACGATCATCGGGGTGGTTGGAGATCATTCTGTACATTTGTTCAATGTCAGCACATAAAACATAAACATGTAGCCGAAAGCCACATAAAATATCGCAGATGTCACGCTGGAGTTTATGACCAGACATAAGCCAGGAATTTAGAGAAGGTGAAGTTGTTTTAGGTCGAAACGAGGCATCGAAGACTGTTCTAACTTGGTGGTAGAACTATCACGGTTTAGGAGGTACTTATCACGTAGTCAGCCTCAGAGGAAGAGACCAAGAGAAATATATTCAAGCATAAACTTATGATATTCTTGATTGAGATCAGGATTGCGGATCAAGCGAGCCTCGAGGAATGTGAAACGGTTGAGAACAGTTTTCCTAATTTTAGGAAGGCGATCTGATCCATCCTTGAATGGAATACAAACTATGTAGCGGCCTGAAAACGAACGAGAGTGGTTTGACTAAAGAGCGATTCACAAACATCATCCTCAGGATCATTGGGAATATGGGTGGATACCTCTTCTGTTTCCCAAAATTTCCTAAGAGTTGAGTCCAAGGATTCACAGCTATTAGCCGTGGTGAGAAAAGTAGATGAACGTTGAGGAGCGGGCTGATTAGGTAGGCGCCCAAGTAGGATCCGACTAAAAAAAGTCGATAAAGCGGAGGGCTCGCCGAGAATAATATTGTGTGAAGTATTCAAAATGAGCGGAAAGAGTTCTGCACGAAGCAGGAAGTCTATTTCATTTGGATTTGAGTAGTCGGGATCTGCTAATTTGAGATCTCGGAGTTTGGAACACACTTTAGGGTTAATACGAATTTGCGGAAGCTTATCAGTGATACTTGGAATTATGAAGGCGCTATTGGTAAATGATGGTGTGTCGGAGTCACTAGAGAATGCAAGAAACATACCCTTCACTGGTACAAATATGACCACCAACAGAGCTCATACCATGATAATTCTTATGAATAGGTAAGCCTACCTTGCGGGCACATGAATTTGTAATTATATTGATTTGCGAACCTTGATCAATCAATATTCTAATGGTATGCGGATTACCTTCCTTATCTAAAATAGAAATAACAGCAGTATTCAAAATGCAATTAGGCTGTGAAATGTAATTGGTATAAACACTACAAGTATGAGTAATGGCTGTAATCTGTGAGGATTTACCAGGGCGCTTAGGTTGAGGAATTATACCACCACCAATAGTGGTATTAACAGAATGGTCGGAATCTGTACTGTCTTGAGTACTACCATTAACAGATCTATGTAAAAGCGAATGATGTTTACTATTAGTAATTTGAGCGTCAGTAAAATGCGTACACGTATACACGGTAAAATTACTTTTTGTTTTCCAGCAAACGACAGTTCTCTTTCCGAAATTCGGATTAGTTAATGCACTCACGTAATATGACGCCTATGATGCATCGCGAACCGAAAAAATACCCGTCGCCACTGTAAAACCGGGAATATAAATGAGTAGACTCAATATGAAGCACGTCTAAACCGACCGGCGTAGAGGTTCTCAATACATCACAAGTAGGTACTATGTTTTACGAAGGTGACAATGATTGGCCGAGGGCGAGGAGCAGGACTTTTAGGTGTAGTCATTTGCGGGAGGAGTTTGCCAACCCTACGAGCACGGACAATCATATTCCTGTCAATAGGAGTGGCCGGTTTTATTCGATTATTCAGTAAGTCAACAATAAAATTCTCCATGAAAACCTTATGCGATACGTTATCATCCAGTTCCAATGGTGGGTGCAGTCATATTTTTGGGCACTCCACGGACACAAATGTTGTTTTGTCAATCTGCCTGGTTGGCATCATCATCAACTGCCCCCAGACAACCCTCGCATTAGGCCTTTACCTGCTGTTGACTTACAAATATCCTGCAAATTGTCGGGATCGGCCTATAGCGAATTTCGTTTACGACGGGGTCTTGTGTCCACGTAACTCCTGGAGCCCATCACGTTTTACGATGAAATCACCGCAAGTAGGCAAGAAAATCACACAAAGGCAGATTACTCTGTTAGAGCATAGTGTTAAGAATGGACGTCGGACGAATAACACAGATTTATTCGGAAACAAAAATAGTCCTAGAAAAATAGTCACCGAACTTACAGTTTTTTGTCCACGCACCCAAAACCAGTCTTGCCCACGAATTTTCCTCGCTAGCAACCCCCAAACATTTTCTAACACCTGATTCATAACACTTTCACCACCTCTTCTTTTAAGGGCCACAGTACATGGTGAGCCTGTCAGCATGGACGACCTTCAGTCGCCCCTTCAGACTCCGGATTCGGAAAACGACATCGTTCAGGCGCTTTACTACCTCATAAGGGCCCTCCCACGGACATTGCAGCTTGGGGTTCCGTCCTTTGATCCTCCGGGGATTATGGAGCCAGACGCGATCTCCCTCCTGGAACCGTGGTCGCCTTGAGCCGACGTCATACCTCCGTTTCATGTCTTCAGCGCGTATGATCACTCGATCCCTGGACTTGACATGGGCTTCGGAGATTCTTTCCCGAAGCTCGGCGACATACTGTGGCAGGCGCTCATCGTTGGGAGGCTTCCCAAAAAGTAGATGAGCTGGCAACATTAATAACCTTCCATAGACTAGGAAAGCTGGCGAATACCCTGTAGATGCGTGCTCCGATGCTCTATAAGCCAACAGGGCAATGGGCAACTGCAAATCCCAATCCCCCTGGTGTTCCTGTATCATTTTTGCCAACCAGTCATATAGAGTTCTATGCAGTCTCTCCACTTGTCCTTCGCTTTGTGGATGAAGGGGAGTACTTCTTGTCTTCCGAATGCCAAGCTGGTCCATTAGACACTGGAACAGCTCCGATTCAAAATTAGTGCCTCGGTCTGAATGGACTTCCCCCAGGATCCCAAAACGAGAAATGACATGTTCAATAATAGCGGAGGCTACGGTCTCGGCCCGTTGATCCGGGATCGGTATGGCCTCTGGCCATTTAGTGAAGAAATCCACCATGGTTAACACAAACCGATTCCCACGTTCTGTCGTCGGTAGGGGTCCAAAAACGTCTATCGCGATCCGCTGAAAAGGTACACCACTTCCACACAGTTGCAACGGTGCCTTACCAGATCGTTGCCCTCCTCTTCGTTTTCCGAAAGTAGTACATTGGCGACACCAATCTCTCACATCCCTATGGATTCCAATCCAGTAAAACCGCTTACGTAGCTGGGAGCCTGTTCGTTTCTCGCCAAAGTGAACCGGTGTGTGGACTTTATCAAATATTTCTTTTCTCAATTTCCCCGGTACCACAACTTGCAAGTTCGTCTCTCGTCCCTTGCTACTCTCCCAACGCCGATATAAACACCCATGCTGCAGTATCAAACATAGCCCAGTAGGCCTTGACATCAGCACTGAGCATTGATACTTCAGCCCACTCTGGTCGTTGTCGCTTGTCAACCCAATTACGGAAAATGAGGAGGTCCGGATCCGCCGCCTGTTCCTGCTCCAGTGACCGCATTGACTCCTCTCGATTTATTGCAACACCATAAACCTCCTCTACACGTGCCTGCTGCTCCCGTTTCTCGCAGTACTTGCACCTTGTTCTCTCGCATGGCCGTCTGGATAGGGCATCTGCATTCCCGTGTAGGGCTCCCTTTCTATATTGGATGTCCAGGTTATATGGTGCGAGTTGCTCGAGCCACCTTGCCAACTGCCCATCCACCGCCTTGAAATTCGTCAACCACTTCAATGAAGAATGATCAGTACAAACTACTAGGTCTTTTCCATTGTCCAAACCGTAAGGTGCGAAAGCCTTTACTGATGCCACTACACTCGACAGCTCCTTTCGAGTCATGCAGTAATTACGTTCAGGGCGGGACAGGCATCGACTGTAATAAGCTATGACCCGTTCCTTGCCTTCTTGCAGCTGGGACAGGACTGCACCAACTGCCACATCACTCGCATCGGCGTCTATGATGAATGGACAACCAGGCAGCACATGACCCAAAACGGGGGCCTGCTGAAGCAGACGCTTCATTTCCTCAAAAGCCTTTTCACCGGACTCTGTCCATTTGACCCCTTGGGTGGACTCATTTATGGCCTGGTACAACGGCTTCATCACACTTGCAAGACTTGGAACAAAAACTCTGTAATAGGAGCAAAGACCAATGAACGAGCGCAACTCCTTCGTCGTGGTAGGGCGTGGCCACTCCACAATTGCCTGAATCTTCTTGGGATCGGTGCAAATACCCTCCCTTGTGATCAAGTGGCCCAGGTACGTAGCTGTTTGCCTCAAAAACTCGCACTTTTTGACCCCCTTCAAATCAGCTCAGATGCTCCTCAAAAGTTGACGTGTGCACCAAAATATCGTCTAGGTAGACTTCTAAGACACCTCGGTTCAACAGGGGTTGCAAAAGCTGTCGCATCAATCTCTGAAATGTACTTGGGGCGTTGCAAAGCCCAAAGGGCATTACTTGGAATTGCCAGAGGCCATACCGGGTGCAAAACGCCGTTTTTTCCTTGGCCTCAGGATCTAACGGTATCTGCCAATAGCCACTCTGGAGGTCCAGCGTTGTTAACCATTGACTCCCCTCTAGCGACCTGAGAGTCTCGTCGATATGTGGGAGTGGATGTGAGTCCTTGACTGTGACAGCATTCAACTTGCGGTAATCAATACAAAATCGCCAAGTGCCATCCTTTTTCTTAACCATGACGACTGGACTTGCCCATGGGCTGGCAGATTCCTCAATTACCTTTGCCTCAAGCATTTCCTTGACCAAACTTGTGACGGTCTCCTGCTGGGCTGGGCTGACCCTCCTAGGTTGCTGCTTGACGGGAGGGTGGCCCTGCACATCAATAGAGTGCTTACCCAAAGTAAACTCTCCCAGTTCTTTCTTGCTGGAAGCAAACACATCTGCATTTTGGCAAAGCAGGCTACAGAACGCCTGCTGTCCTTCCTGCCCCTTGATGGTGTCTATAGACCGAGCATACAATTCCCTCAGATGCTCCGGTAACATTCTGTCAGTTTTATATGCGGCTGGGGGAGTTCTTACACCTCCTCCAGGACCAAAGTTGATTCGCGAGTTCCCTACATGCAAAATTTGGTTTCCCACATCTATTACACAGTGGTATGACTGTAAAAAGTCCATGCCAATCACACACTGTTCTTGGATGTCCGCTACAACGCACTCATGCTCTCTAGGTCTCTCATCACCCAAATCCAACTGGACATTCACCCAACCCTGCACAGGTATCGTTTCCCCACTTATGGTACACAGATTACCATTCACCCTGCCTTTGTTCTGAATTTTGTTCTCTCCCACAACGGATGGGTTGACAATAGTGGTGGTAGCACCTGTATCTAAGATCATTCGGCATGGCAGCCTGTCCACACACCCCTCCATTATAATGGATGCTCGAAAGGTAGGAAAAATAGGCCCAGTCTCCTGGATTTTTGAAGACCCTGGTTCACCACCCAGCCTCTGGGACTGTAGGCTGGTGGTGTTCAGTTTTCCGTCTTCTCCAACTCTTTACATTCCCACGTCGGCCACATTTCCAACATTCTGCCTCGCGTTTGGAACGCCTACTATCATCCCAAGATCCTTTTTGTTCCCTATTAAGGCATTCCTTCACAATCCTGCGTATATAAGCATCATCCTCATGTTCTCCAAGGCCCTTTTGTGCTGCCTGTCGCTCAACCATGTTCCTGTCGGAGGCCTGGGGTCCATCCACTGCTCGAAGATTCATTAAAGTAGGCGCTAATCCAGCTTCTATTTGGAGTGCCCGAGTCACCGCAGCCCTCAATGTTGATGGGTCGCTGCCAATGAACATTTCCCGAACGCGTTGGTGTCTCAACCCGTTCAAAAACTGCTCCATGGCAATAGTTTCTCGTGCCTCCTCCCCAGATACTGCACGACGAGCCAAACTTTCGACATCTGCTGCGAAAGAGGCAACATCCTCTCGAGGCCCTTGCACTCTCTGCCGCAGACAGGCGAAGAATAGAGGCGCCTGGCCCTGTGCACCAAAACGTTGATTCAGGCAGTCCACCATTGTAGTCAAGTTTCGTGAGCCAGTAGGGATGTTGCACACTGCTGCCAGGGCAACCCCACGGAGGGCTGCCATCAGTTTGACTGCTGCAGTAACTACGCTCCATCCATTTGCCTCTGCAATTACCTGAAATTGCACCCAGTAGTCATCCCATGGAGTGGAGCCATCAAACGTTGATGGTTTGGCTAATTCCCTGTTGCTCAGAACTTGTTCCCCTCGCGGAAAGACGTACCCGCTTTCGGGGTGTAGAGACGAGTGATTCTCCGCATTTACCGTTACTGTCTGTTGATTCAAGAACTGCTGGAATGCCCCCGTTAGCATTGCCAGCTGCTGCGTTACCATCTCCAATGCTACAAGCGTTCCTTGATGTGATTGCGTCGCCGATAGATTTGAGTCCTGATTTTCTGATTCTACAGCAGTTGTTTGTTCAATGGGTGGCTGGCCTCCCATGCCATCTTCGCCCCTTCTCTCTCCAGGGTCCTGTCCACCCCTTGCCCCCGCGCGTTGACGAACTCGGGCAGCGATAGAATCGTGGTCGTCCATTCCGGTAATCCCACTTCTGACACCAATTGTTAAGAATGGATGTCGGACGAATAACACAGATTTATTCGGAAACAGAAATAGTCATAGAAAAATAGTCACCGAACTTACAGTTTTTTGTCCACGCACCCAAAACCAGTCTTGCCCACGAATTTTCCTCGCTAGCAACCCCCAAACATTTTCTAACACCTGATTCATAACAATAGCTTGCAGCGTCGATAAGAACACAAGTTGGCAAAAACGAACTGCTTTAAACCATGGA
The DNA here is from genome assembly GCA_954871275.1 of Leptopterna dolabrata. Lineage (NCBI taxonomy): Eukaryota > Metazoa > Arthropoda > Insecta > Hemiptera > Miridae > Leptopterna > Leptopterna dolabrata. The sequence continues at coordinate 53,377,856 of OX940974.1, read as the reverse complement.
AATTAAGTAACAAACCACGGAGACAAACGCTGTACTCAAGGGGGTGCTGCCATTTTTTATTGTTGTTTGTATTGTTATATTTTAGTTTACTATATTTTTGTACCTACCACATGAATTCGCTGGCTAATTTACAATCGAAATTCTCGACGTTTTCGAATGACGATAGAGTGTGGATTAAGTTTAGGAAGAGATAAGCTTTTGCAGAATATCACTGCATCATTGGAGATTATCAGCAAATAAAGGGAAGGGTGTTGCTGCCTTGAGGTATTTTGTAGAAGAATCTGTTGGTTTTGGTGCCCCACCGTTTTCAGAGCCCACCCATCGCTACTGAAGCAGAGAGACATTTCGGAAAACTGTAGTATGAATCGAAGGTACCAATCTGACATTCCTAGAAAATGTCTCAACTCTGTCACATCTTCTGGCGGAGGATAGCTAGTAACGGCACGGGTTTTCTCAGGATCTACGCTTATTCCATCTTGGTTACAGTTGTAGCCCAAATATCTAACCTCACTACATCCAAACTGGCATTTGTCCACGATTATTCGGAGTCCACAATCCTGTAATCGACAGAAAACTTCTTCGCGAAGAGAACGATGGGTTGTCAAGTCAGGCGTGGCGAGAATGATATCGTCAAGTAAAACTAAACTTGAGGATATAGGTACCTACCTACGTACCTAAGCTAGCCTACCAACGCTTAATCGCAAACCAAAGAAAAAGAAGACGAAGAAGAAAGTTTGATAATTTATTTAAAATTACCCCTGGCTTTTTTTTGGAACTGCTCTGCCTTTTTTTTTTTTTTTTTATTCTCTGAATTCGCTCAGCAAAAAATTTTGATAACACCCCCTCAAAATTTTTTCTTTTATGTTTCAAGGTGCGCAGAATCAGAAAATGCAATGTCCGTCCGCCGTCCGCCGTATCATGCATACCGGCTTCATTTTTGGTCTAAAAAATTCATTATTTTGCACACATGCTCCAAATGGGCCCTAGTTATGTCCCAAAACTTTTCAGCCCGATCGGGATGTACCCAAGGGTGTTATGAGTGAAAAATGGGTATAAAATAGGTATTTTTTGTGTCTTGGTTTATTATTCTGTGAATAATACACCTAATATGTATTTTGAGTTTTAGTAACATGAGCTATTGAGGTATCGTTTTCCATGTTTTTTAGGAGAAGACCGAAGATGAAGTCGATTTTGACAATGAGTGGAAAATTGAGGTTCTAACGAAGTTTCAGCCTTAAATGTACGTTAAATTTTGGTATGAAATCTTCGTTCTTCCGCAAATAGTTTGGGTCCCCATTTGGGTCCCCATTTGGGAACACATTTGGGTCCTAGTTGCGCTCCGAAGCTCGGCAGCCTGATCGTAATACCAGGGGCGTTATGGGAGAAAAATGGGTGTAAAAATAGGGGTTTTCGAGGTTGTTTTTGAAGGTTTTAGTAAACACGAGCTTGTGATGTATAGTTTTCCATGTTTTTTAGGGCGAAAAGACCGAATATGAAGTTGATTTTGACCAAAGAGTGAAGAATTGAGGTTGTACTCGTAACAAAGGTTAAGCTCCCGAAATGAAATTTTTATGAGTCAAAAACCTGAAAAATTGTCTGAAACCATCATACATTTGTATAATAACACTAGAAATACTATTAGCAGGCGAATCAAGCCAATTAAATGGCACTATAAATGTTGAGAAATAATATGTAAAAAAAAAGAAAAGGAGCTGAGGTGGAGCCAAAATTGGTGGAAACCATCTACGAGTATAATAAGATAATAACTATTTCAATTACTGCGCATGAAAGAAACAATAAGTTAACAGCCAACATTTCTGTAGGTATGTCCAGTAGAATAATAAACCCAAGTGACAAGGACTTTGCAGCGTTTTTTTTTGTTTTTGTTTGGAAGGTTGTGTAATTTATGTGCCTATTTATATGTAATTTCTTGTGTGTTGAACATTAGTATAAGGCTGAAACACGGCACTAGATTCTACCTGAAACGTACTGAAGTGTATACTACTTATGTACAAACTATGAGCATTACAGGATACAATTTTATGTACTTAATTAGATATGTAATGAAATGACCCCTTTGTAATACCATCATGGTTTATATAAATAAATGAAATTGAAATTGAATTGAATTGACATGCCAAATCCGGCGCCAAAAAATACAATTCTGCTCGTTGCGCACCGCATGTGGGCGGGAGTATATCTTTTGAATTGATGGGGTTCAAATATACTTCATTTTCCCCTTCATTAACGCAGAAACCATCCCTAGTTCAGCTTTAATGCGACACCCTGTACCTATTATTATGAATAAGTATATACATAGATTCAATCGATCATGAATAAATCAAAATACATTTAAATAACTGATAGATACACCTACTGAAAATTGTGGATTAATTGGAATAGTGTATTTCGCTAAAAAAAACACAATGGATTCCTAAATTTCAACTATTTTCAGGGACTACAGATGGTTTGAGGTGAACAAGGCAGTTTGGGACTCTTCTAGCAGTAGGCAGGTAGGTACAATGTTGATTGATATCAAATAAATACAATGGAACAATGGATGAGGAGTACGTACCTACTCGGCGTGTTGACGTTCAAACTGTCAACCCACGTGAGGCAAATGTTTTGTTGATGGGTTACTGATAAGGTGATAACAAGCGATAAAAGTGACGGCACGACATGGTGAACGTTGGGAATGAAACATCGTGATGCGGCACAACGGTATCGCGGCGATTTACCATCTGGCCCAAGGACGCCAGTGAGACCTGAGCTGGCATTCCCCCTCCACGCTGTCTCCGTCTGTCGCTGCGAAGTGGAGCTGGAGCGCGGATAGGAACTATCTTCCGAAAAAAAAAAATGCGGAGTTCCTGGCCGTTTCCTAACTCTCATCAAAACTGAGGCTTGGGCATCCTTGATCCACCTCGGGGGACTGACGATAGACTGCTGCAATTTCTGCAAGAATAAACCTCACACGTACCTACTCACTTCTACCAACCTAAGTGCAGTACCTACCGAAGATGACACTATGCGCATAGTTCCAGTCATGCAGCATGAACTCATCAGCGGATTGTCGAATCTTATATGGAGATTTACTTTGTGGGTCCTTGGACAGCCGGATATGTTTTCAAACGGGCTTTTAACAATGCTTTCTAACACCAACGCACATTTTTGTGTTATTTCTCGAGTTTTATGAATATTACTTAGCGATCTTCCTCGTGTCTTTCAGGATGATAAGGGATAATGGACAATAGGGGCATTCACGGTCAGGGCCGGCGGTAGCAATTATAGTCATGGGGGGGGGGGGGGGGGGATTTCGCCAACTATGTAGGTGTCCTAGCGTTAAAAAAAATCAACCCCCTTCCCCTCTCTTTAGGAATGGCTAATTGTCAAAATTTAACTGCAGCTATAAGCAAGTAAACATATTGTACATAACCAGTAGGTATTTGCACGTGGAGGTGGCTCCATTTTTTTTTTTTAATGGAACGGGTACCGACCCCTCCTCAATGAGACCAGAAAGATCTATTTTGACAATTGTCCCTATTTTAATTTAAGAACCCGGTTGATGGCCTCTTCTCTCACAAAGTGGAGGAGGCTTAGGTACGGGTGATTCTCCGGCAGCATCGGTGGCACTCCTTCCCGATCGGTGAACTCCTTACCGAAGTGCCGGAATCGTGTTGACGCTACAGCAGGACATTCACACAGGATGTGCTCTGCTGTTTCCACTGCCTCAGTACAGAGGCAGCAGACATCAGTCCTGGCTTTGCCAGTGTTTTTAAGGTGGTACCTTAGGGGGCAATGACCAGTGGAGTGAGGAGACCATGGAAGAGACTCCGAACAGTAAGGTCCTAAGGGCGTAAGGTCCTTACGCATCATTGATAGGAGAGCTTGCGCCCACTGCTTTAGTGAGAATCAGTGATGAGAGATGGCAGCACGATCAGGGCCAAATTTCGTCTACTCCTCCTTTGAGAACGGAGCGTGATATTCCAATTCGGAAAACGGATTTCTCATCTATATTCCCGTAGAATTCTGGGAAATTGGTTCGAAAAGTGTGCAAATTTTTTTTGCTGACTATTCTAAAAAAATGTTGTCGAAATTTTGAACATTTTTAAAAATCGGCTCAATAGGCACTTGCATTGGACTCTAGAGAATACAAATCCATTTTCAGAATTTTTATAAATTGAGGGTAGCTAGATTCTCGTTTCCAGGATTTGGGGACAAGGGTCAAGATGGGGAGCTTCTGACTCTGGGTGGGAGTAGAGAGATCTTGGCGACCTCAAACCTTCCCATTTGTCAGCTTCCCTGTCCTTACATTGAATGAACTGGATGCAGTAATAAACTGGCTCAAAAAGCGTGCAAATTTATGTTTACCGTTCAAAAAACTGTTACGTATGCACGTATTTGTTCACACAGTAATCATATTTGGAATGTGTTCCCCTACTTGCACTAAACAACACTATTTAGTTTTTTCAGAAAGTGTGCAAATGTTTGCCCACCGTTGTTAAACTCTTAGGTAGTAGTTGACTGTTCAAATTTCAATTATTTTTTGAAACTGGTATTTCACTTAGTTCGTAATTCCACTAGGAATAGTAGGTTCAGAAAGTATGCTCTCTTTGGCCCACTGCTCAAAAAACTGTTAGGTAAGTAATGTGCAAATTTTGAAAAATTTGAAAATGGCTCGTCGTGGTACCTCCCAAATCTGTACATAAACTACTCCTAACCCCTAATAGTAGCGATGTTACCAAATAAACGACGGGAACGTTGAGTAGGGCAGCATAAAGAGGAAAGTAACCGTAGGGTTTTTTCCCAACTGCCATCGCTCCTCAACGGGTGTAACGGCCGATTGTAGACGGTGATATAAAACTAGCTCTTCTGGCCCTGCTCTTCATTCGACGATCCGACTCACGACTCGACTCCTTTCCTTCCTACCCTCCCGCCGACACTCACTGTGGTCCAATCCGCGGGGTGCTGGTTAAAAGACTCCTTGGGAGCAACTAGTATCTGCTGTGGTTCATGCTCGCGGGATATTAGTACCAAGTCCATCTTCTTATCTAGCGCCTGCTGTGGTTCATGCTCGTGGGGCGCTAGCAAAAGACTCCTAAGGAGCAACCAGTACTCGCTGTGGTTCATGGTCGTGGGGTATTGGTAGTAGGTCCCCTCTTTCCAAAAGACTCCATAGGCAACTAGCACCTGCTGTGGTTCATGCTCGCGGGGTACTAGTATTAGGTCCCTGTCTTTCATCTAGCGCCTGCTGCGGTTCATGCTCGCGGGGCGCTAGCAAATGACTCCAAAGGAGCAACTAATATCTGCTGTGGCTCATGCTCGCGGGATATTAGTAGTATGTAGGTTGGTCCCGACCCTAACTAGGAGTGCCTGTGATCGCTTTGAATCGCCTGTGACCCCAAAATTTTCCTCAAACCTTGATGGTAACACGCACACCCGCACGTACCACCACATGGCTTTATTTATATTATTAGTTATAAGAACCTTCTTCCAGGATTTGGTGGCAAAGCCCATGAACTAGAGCGTTGGTCTGTGGGTATCTCTATGAGGGCATTCAGAGTTCTTGGACACCTTAGACATTACCATTTTCAACTTCCTTGCCCTGACGTCCAATAGATTTGATGCAGTAGTAAATTTGCACAGAAAAACTGCAAATTTTTCCCCCCTGTTCAGAAATCGGTTTAACCTGGTAGTTAGGTACCTACCTATTGGTATGAATTTTCATTCTTGAAAGCTACATACCTAGTCACTCGTTGCATTAAGTTGGTTCGGAAAGTACCTATGGAGAGTGTATTTGAAACGAAATGTGTTTAGGTAGATTAGTACTGGTAATAATGCTCGGACTCATCATGCCTATGCCCTATAAATCTGACAATTAAAAAAGAAAAAATTAACTCACTGTAGGTCGAGTGCCGAATGAAATTGTGCACGTTTGAAGTAAGTAATCACAACGAGTCAAATATTATACATCTGGAGGAAAACGTTCTTGTAAGCATTTTTGGACCTCGAGTCCACGGCATAACAAAAGAGTTTTATTATTATAATAAAAATGAAGTATTTTTATGTGGGCATTGTGTATTTTTAGGACAAGACCAAACCTCTCTCCTTACCACATCTCTCTCCTAAACCCAAAAGATCCAGAACATGGTGGAGGTTCGCCCTTAACCAGAACTGGCAAATCACCCTAAAAGATCGGTGGAGGTCCGCCCTTAACCGCACACATATCCAAAAAGATCCAGCACATGGCGGAGGTATCGCCCTTAACCAGAACTGGCAAATTCCCCCCTCGCCACTCGTGGTGAATTTTACGCCAATTTAAATTCATCACAGGGTGTTATAAAATTATTTTGCTGAGCGAATACATAGGTGTATCAGTCACGCAATAATAAACCAAAATGGTTATAAAAATAGGTATTTTTTGTGTTTTAGTAACATGAGTTTTGAGATATCGTTTTCCATGTTTTTTAGGGCGAGAAAACCGAATATGAAGTCGATTTTGACCAAAGCGTGGAAAATCTAGGTTCTAACGAAGTTTCAGCCTTAAATTTACGTTAAATTTTGGTCTAAAATCGTTGTTCTTCCGCAAACAGTTTGAGTCCCCATTTGGGAACACATTTGGGTCCTATCTGTGCTCCAAAGCTCAGCAGCCCTATTGGAATCAGAGATGGGCAAAATCTTACTCATGAATATGATTAGGATTTTTAATCATACGAATTTTTTCCTGTGATTAAGAATAAGATTAAAATCATAATCACAAGTATGATTGGGATTTTAATCATACTCACGAGTATGATTAATCACGGGAAACCTATGATTAATCACGGAAAATCTGTGATTTATGTCGGATTCACGTAGTACGACTATGATTAAAATCTTAATCACAGGTATGATTGAGAATAAACTGTTAATCATAGAAAACCTGTGATTAATCACGGGAAATCTATGATTAATCACGGAAAATCTGTGATTTATGTCGGATTCACGTAGTAAGGTTAGGATTTAAATCTCAATCACCTGTATAATTAAAAAATTACATTTTTATCACAGAAATTTGTGATTAATTGCAAAAAACTTGTGAGTAATTGTGAAAAATCTGTGATTGATCACGATCTGGTCGAAAGTTATAATTATTTTTCGATGTATTTTGCAAACTGAACCCGATTTTACGTCATAAAAACACTATTTCTCAACTTCGATCTCATTTTTGGATTCAGCATGCAATTTTTTATAGGCGAATAGCATTTTCATTGTTAGTTACTTGTAATCAGATACATTTATTACAATAAGAACGTTAATTTTGCAGAATTTGAAATTTTAGATAATTTTCAAAAATTAGCCTCTTTTACAAAACTGGTCTTAAGGCTGTCATATTTCCCAAAATTTGCTCCATCTAATTCTGTTTCCAACGGTATAATCAGTTTCAATAATAGCTCATTTCTTATGACCGTTACAACTGCGCAAGAGCTAAAAAACACTGTGTTGGCAAAGGAAGCAAAGGGGACTGGGATGAAGCTCGCTCGGTAATTTTGAAAACTTTTTGAACTGACAATTATTACTATGTGTGTGTAATGACGTAATTATCATGCGCGCTGGAGAGATTTAGTTTAATTGACATACAGTGATTTCCCTAGTAAATGCCAATTTTGATATGCGAGTACTCTTCATGCCAGTCCCCTTTGCTTCCTTCGCCAACACAGTGTTTTTCAGCACTTGCTCAGTTGTAACGGTCATAAGAAATGAGCTATTTTATTGAAACTGGCTATACCGTTGGAAACAGAATTAGATGGAGCAAATTTTGGGAAATATGACAGCCTTAAGACCAGTTTTGTAAAAGAGGCTAATTTTTGAAAATTATCTAAAATTTCAAATTCTGCAAAAATTAACGTTCTTATTGTAATAAATGTATCTGATTACAAGTAACTAACAATGAAAATGCTATTCGCCTATAGGAAATTTCATGCTGAATCCGAAAATGAGATACAAAATGGGGATAAGTGAAGTCGAAGTTGAGAAATAGTGTTTTTATGACGTAAAATCGGGTTCAGTTGAAAAATACATCGAAAAATTATAACTTTCGACCAGATCGTGATCAATCACAGATTTTTCACAATTACTCACAAGTTTTTTGGAATTAATCACAAATTTCTGTGATAAAAATGTAATTTTTTAATTATACAGGTGATTGAGATTTAAATCCTAACCTTACTACGTGAATCCGACATAAATCACAGATTTTCCGTGATTAATCATAGATTTCCCGTGATTAATCACAGGTTTTCTATGATTAACAGTTTATTCTCAATCATACCTGTGATTAAGATTTTAATCATAGTCGTACTACGTGAATCCGACATAAATCACAGATTTTCCGTGATTAATCATAGATTTCCCGTGATTAATCATAGGTTTTCTATGATTAACAGTTTATTCTTAATCATACCTGTGATTAAGATTTTATTCTTAATCATACTCGTGAGTATGATTAAAATCCCAATCATACTTGTGATTATGATTTTAATCTTATTCTTAATCACAGGAAAAAATTCGTATGATTAAAAATCCTAATCATATTCATGAGTAAGATTTTGCCCATCTCTGATTGGAATACAGCCGGGGGCGTTATGGGAGAAAAATGAGTGTAAAATAGGGGTTTTCGAGGTTTTTTGGAGGTTTTAGTGAACACGAGCTTGTGGTGTATCGTTTTCCATGTTTTTTAGGGCGAGAAGACCGAATATGAAATTGATTTTGAGCAAAGAGTGAGGAATCAAGGTTGTAACGAATTAAGCTCCCGAAATTTTTCTATCAGCCAAAAACCCAGGAAATTGTGTGAAATCACCATAAATTTGTATAATAACACTGGAAGTAGCATTAGTAGGTGAATCAAGACAATCAAAGACTATCAATGTTCAAAGATAATCTGTGGGAAACAAAAAACGCTGCAAAGTTCTTGTCACATGGGTTTTTTAATTCTAATGGACATACCTATAGAAATTTTGGCTGTTCATTTATTATTTTCTTCATGTGCAATAATTGAAATAGCTGTTTCTGATCCTTGCCACCAATTTTGGCCCCCAAATACACGATTTACGCTCCTTTTTTTCAAATTATCTTTGATTTATTAAATTTTTAAATTTAATAAATTTAGATTATTAAATTTAGATTATTAGATTATTAATTATTTAGATTATTAAATTCTGAGGGGGTGTTGTAAAAAAATTTGCTGAGCGAATACATAGGTGTATTATTCACATTATAATAAACCAAAAACGCTAGCAAAGTCCTTGTCACATGGATTTATTGTTCTACTGGACATACCCTACAGAAATATTGCTATTCATTTATTGTTTCTTTCATGTGCAATAATTTAAATAGCTATTTATGATGGCTTCCACAGATGTTGGCCTCCAAAAACACAAATCACGCTCTTTTTTTTTTCTAAATTATCTTTGGTCGTTGATCGTACCATTTAATTGTCTCGATTCACCTGTTGATACTTTTCCTAGTGTTATTATACAAATTGATGGTGATTTCAGACAGTTTTCCGAGGTTTTTGACTAATAACAAAATGAATTTTGTAAGCTGAACCTTCGTTAGAACCTCAATTTTCCACTCTTTGGTCAAAATCGACTTCATATTCGGTCTTCTCGTCCCAAGAAACATGGAAAACGGTACCACAATAGCTCATGTACTAAAACTCCAAAAACCCAAAAAATACCAATTTTATACCCATTTTGCACTCATAACACCCTTGGATATATTCCGATCGGGCTGAAAAGTTTCGGGACACAACTAGGGTCCAAATGGAGCATGTGTGCGAAAGAACGACTTTCTTAGACCGAAAATGTAGCCGGTATGCATGATACGGCAGACGGCGGACGGAATCTAAGCACCTTGAAAAGTAAAAGAAAAAATTTTGAGGGGGTGTTATAAAAATTGTTTGCTGATCGAATACATAGGTTCACAGAATAATAAACCAAAAAAGGAGCCAAGGTCGTGTTTTTGGGGGCCAAAATTCCGAAATTGATGGAAACCTTCTAAAATAGCTATTTCAATTATTGCGCATGAAATAAACAATAAATTAACAGCAAAATTTCTGTAGATATGTCCGATAGAATAACAAACCCTAGTGACGAGGACTTTTCAGCGTTTTTGTGTCTTGGTTTGCTTTGGTTGAATAATACGCCTATGTATTCGCTCAGCAAACAATTTTTATAACACCCCATCAAAATGTTTTCTTTTACGTTTCAAGGTGCGTAGATTCCAAAAATGCAATGTCCGTCCGCCGTATCATCCATATCTACTTCAATTTCGGTCTAAAAACCTCGTTCTTTCGCAAACAGGCTCCATTTGGGCCCTAGTTGTGTCCCAAAACGTTGCAGCTCGATCGGAATATATCGAAGGGTGTTTATAAGTGAAAAAAACGCTGCAAAGTCCTTGTCACATGGGTTTATTATTCTACTGGACATACCTACACAAATGTTGGCTGTTTATTTATTGTTTCTTTCATGTCAAATTATTGAAATAGCTATTTCTGGTGGTTTCCACCAATTTTGGCCTCCAAAACTTGAATTAGGTAGGTACGCTCCTTTTTTTTAAAAGTATCTTTGATCATTGATAGTACCAATTAATCGTCTTGATCCACCTGTTGACACTTTTTCCAGTGTTATTCTACAAACTGATGGTGATTTCAGACGATTTCCCAGGTTTTTGACTCATAAAAAATCAATTTCGGGAGCTGAAAATCTGGTAGAACCTCAATTTTCTATTCTTTGGTCAAAATCGACTTCATATTTGGTCTTCTCGTCCCCAAAAAAATGAAAAACGATACCTTAAAAGCTCATCTTACCAACATGTTGCTAAAACGCATAAAGTACCTATTTTTACACACATTTTCACTCGTAACACCCCTGGGTATATTCCGATCGGGCTGAAAAGTTTCGGGACACAACTAGAGCCCAAATGGAGCATGTGTGCGAAAGAACGATTTTTTTAGACCGAAAATGAAGCCTGTACACGTGATACGGCGGACGGCGGACGGACATTGCATTTTTGGAATCTACGCACCTTGAAACGGAAATGAAAAAAATTTGAGGGGGTGTTATAAAAATTTTTTGCTGAGCGAATACATAGGTGTATTATTCACAGAATAATAAACCAATAGGTATACAAATAGGTATTTTGTGAATGATACACCTATGTATTCGTTCGGCCAAAATTTGTATAACGCCCCCTCAAAATTTGTTCTTTTCCGTTTCAAGGTGCATAGATTCCAAAAATGCAATGTCCGTCCGCCGTCCGCCGTACGCCATCCGCCGTATGACGCATACTGGCTTCATTTTAGGTCTAATAAAGTCGTCCTTTTGCACACGTATTTCTTCACAGCCGGCCGATCCAACCTGAGCCTCTCAAAATTTCTTAATTTCTTCTTAAATATTGAAAATGATAAACCAAAAGCCGAGCCTAATTCGTGTTTTCAGGGGCCAAAATTGGTAGACACCATCAAAAACAGCTATTTCAATTATTGCACATGAATGAAACATTAAATGAACAGCCAACATTTCTGTACGTATGTGCAGTAGAATAATAAAACCACGTGACAAGGACTTTGCAGCGTTTTTTGTTTGGTACCTACACAGAAGTAGGGCTTTAACTAGTGAATGCCTTATACTTCCGGTAACAAAACTTGTAGTACACTTTGCATGGTTGGCAAACACATGGGCATTGTGTGGAGATAGGCGAGTTTATATTTTTTCGGTGGAATATGTGACGAAATCCCGTTTATGAACGTCATATGTGTATCGATCACGCCAGGAAACTATGGACAATAAGGAAACCTGAAATAGGTACCATAATCATAATCTATAGACTGCCCACCCCTTAACCGCTTTTTAAGCATTAGGTACTTCAGGGATTAAATTAGCAAGTCGCATTCATCCTTTATTATCATCTAAGGTTGTGTTTTTATTTTTTTGATTGAAATAGCTACTAGTTTTTCATATTCTTCTGGCATTGCTAGGCAAAGGATATCATTTTAACGTTCAATAGATCAGCCTCTGTCCCAACAACGGGGCTGTGCCATTCATAATTATGTTTCCCGCCTTCTGTTTCGTAGTCAGCTTCCGTATACATGTATAGCTAATCATTACCCGGTGAAGGTAGGGAGGAAGAAGGAAACGGTTCATCAGAGAATCGAAAATGTTAACGCATCTTGCAGAGGTATAGACACGTTGAGGGAAACCATCATACCATCATACGCATCTTACTGGTGTAATGGCTTCCCGTCTCTGGGCTGCTGGTTGTATTTACATTTTGTCAGGTCAGTTGGGGCTAGCTATAATAAAATGTAAATATAGGTATGAAAGCACGGTGTAATACCCGGGGGGGGGAGGGAGGGGGGGAGTTGTCCTTCTAGCTTATTAAATTAAGGGTTTTAGCAACCGAGAGCAAATAATAATAGATAGGTAGGTACTCGTCTGAAAACGACTTTCAGTTCGTGTGATAGGGGAAAGGCACCTAATTTGAGGATAGCTCCTAATTTGGGATAGCATGGTTTCTGACGAACTACTGCTGCTATCTAGTGGCTGATCCGTGAAATAGGTCCAGTTTGAAGCCTTGACAGCTCTCAAACAGATTTCGCCACCATCGAACAAGTTATCCATGGTCTACTTCTAAACCTTCGTAAGTCCCAAAAAGTAAGGATAGAAGTTTTATAGTATTTGGATCAAGTAGAACGAGATCTGTAGCATGGAGAAGGAATTATGACCACGAAAAAATCAGCTGATGAATTGGAGGGAATGCTTATCCCTTGTTAAGGTGCGTCCATAGTGAACCGCTTCCCGCTTCCCGCTTTATCGCGGCAGACTAGCGGGGAAAAAATGTGAGGAGAAATGAACGAATACGGCCATAGTGCACCCGCGCGCCTGCTCTAACCGGCTCGACCCGCTTCCACCCGCTTTTACCGGAATGAATTATTGTTTCTTTTTCTCGCTTCACGCTTCATTCGTCTTCGGTTATCAGTAGAGGCCAGTAGGTATACCATGCGATTTTCCTATTTTGTTGTTGTTCAGGATGGAGAATCCTCTGTTGATGTAAATTGCACCAGTTTTTGTTTAAACGGTGTTCAATTTTGTTTAAAATGTAGTTGAAAGTGTCTCTCTCCACGCGAAAATATTCGAAAAATTTCTCAGAGTAGGCCTTGAGTTGTTCAAATAACGTGTGGTATTCACCAAGTTTAGAGCGAGACCTATTAATTTGATGGGCTTGAGATATTCTCTCTTGTTTTAGTTTATAATGAACACTATCACTAGCTAGTAACAAGCACAATATATCCTCACTGGATAGCTCCATGATGCCCACTGAGACGAACGAGAAGTTCCCGCAAGCGGTGCACTATGACCACCACCTGCTAGAATCGCGCCGGTTCACGAACGCGGGCAACCTGCCACGGATCAAGCCCGGCTAGCGGGAGGCGAGAAGCGGTGCACTATGGACGTACCCTAACTCTAGAACCTTCCACAACCAGCCTCAAACCTCGTAAGTCTGCGTCTTCTGCATGGAGCTGTTGAGGTGTTTGTCATAAAAGTGAGTTTCTTACATGATTTTTAGTATTTCTTTTCTCGTCTGATAGAATTTTTCACTGTCCAAGCTTTGCTGTATAAATCGAATGACGAGTTCTATTTAATGTAGAAGTTTCAAACATGTTTAAAGCATGGGGAATGTGGGGGAAGAGTTACGAGAATTTAGGTTCAGACTTTTTTGTATGCTGACAGACTTACTTGTTTTTAGAACTTCATTCAAAGACAAATTTTCTATCGCCACTGGAGAAATAACATGAAATTTTGGATTTTCCTGTCATTCTGACGATATTATTTACTATTCCTCTTTTTTGGAACCTCCAGAAATAGTCAGCAACCAATTTCAGTCATTTTGAGAATGTGAATACCTACCTACTCAGTATGCCATTATTGATAGAGATAATGTCAACGCGCTTTTCATGTTACAGAATGAAAAGTCGCGCTGAGAAAATTATGCAACTTGTGAGCAATCCGCTCAGTGGCCAGGTTATTCGACAAACGAAGAACAGTGACAGTAATTCTGATGGAAGAGCTGAGAGCAGAGACCACCCAACTACCCTGCTTTCTCTCAGTGAAAAAAATCGTGGAAATGACTACGTTGATACTGTTACTTTGAATACACCTGAGGTACCTGAAAATTTGAGAGAAGTAACTGTGGAGCTCAACGAATTGTTGAACTGCAAAGATTTGTACTTTGACAAGATTCCTGGCGGTGACAATAACTATACTGTGATAATCACAAGTGATAGAATTTCTTCAGATAAGGAGACCAACGATGCCGAAGATGAAGAATTCAGTGATGAAGAAATAATGACCGAAATGGAAGAGTTCCTAAAATGTTATCCCAAACGTATGTTACAACCTAGTATGGTTGACCTAAATGAATTTGATCCTCCTAATGCGATAACACTACTCTCCAAAGAAAATCGACTGACTCGAGAGAATCCTGAGGGTGAAGAAGACTGGAGCCTGCAAGATGAGATAGTTGAACAACTGGCTGTGATAATACATAAAGACGAACATGGATGCAAAGTTGAGATAAGTGGGGCAGTACGAGTACTTGAAAGAAAAGGGAATTATCTGAAGAAGTGGGAAGAACATTCAGAAGAAAATCACACGCCTCATGAAGATTCTGTTGGTGACAATTGTGTACTGCAAGAAGGATTAGTTGAAGAAAGTGGAGACATTCAAGGGGATGAAATCTTGCTTGATAATGATTACGAGAACGAGATAAATGTTGCAGCAGCTTGCCAAGAAGATTTGATTTTAAAGGAAAGAGTCGAAGTGGAAAACACTCGTAAAAGCCGTGGTAAGAAGGCTAGTCCTGCTGAATGGATGAAAAACGTCAACAAAATAAGCAGGGAGCATGGCCAAGAGTATTTCGGCACACAAAAAAAAGGCGAACGACAGTGGGACTACACAGTTGCTCGTCCTTCGAGAGAGCTGAAGCCGACATGTGACTGTAAGCTAAGCAAGACAAGCAAAATCTTGAACTGCAGACTCATGACAGAAGACGATCGGAAAATAATGTTTCAATGTTTTTGGAAGAATCTGGGGTGGGATGAGAAGAAAGTGTACATTCAAGGCCTAGTTGATGTTGTCACTCCTGTAGATAAAAAACACTGCAAGAACGAAGTGAGCAGGAGAAACTCCACGCTTCGTTATTTTCTTCGCCACAAGAGCACAAGAATAAGAGTGTGCAAAACATACTTTTTGAACACGTTAGATTTGTCAGACTGGCAAGTATTGCAATGGGTTGCACCATCCAAGGAAAATCAAGTACAGGAGGCATCCGCCTCTAGCAGTCACCCTGAAAGCAGCTATTATAATTCTTCTGATAAGGTGTCTTCCCCCAAAAGAAACTCAAAGCGTCATCGGCGTTCAACATCTTCTGATATTGACAGGGGAAAAGTAAATTACCTCAAAAATTTCCTCAATAAGCTACCCAAAATGGAGTCCCATTATTGTAGGAAGGACTCCAAGAAGCTCTATTTGGAGCCTATTTTCCAAACTAAGACTGAAGTTTACCAACTGTACAAGGAACATTGTACAGAACAGCAAAAACCAATAGCCTCTTTGAAAACATTCTACGTCGAATTCAGTAACCTCAACTTGGCTATATTTTGTCCCAGAAAAGACCAATGTGATTTGTGCTGCTCCTACGAGGCTGGAAATGTTTCTCAGGAATTGTACGATCATCACATAGCACAAAAAAACAGTGCCAGAGCAGAAAAAACAAAAGACAATAATTCCAACTCAGTCGTGCTCACAGTTGACTTGGAAGCTGTGCTACTGTGCCCCCGACTCAAAGCGTCTGCTCTATACTTCAAAACAAAACTGATAGTGCACAATTTCACTATTTTTAATAACCAAACGCACGATGGCTACTGTTACACATGGCATGAAGGAGAAGGAGGTATCACTGCCAATGAATTTGCCTCCGTTCTCTTGTCATTCATTGAGAATGAATTAAAACCTCAACAAAATGAGGAAATAATAATTTGGAGTGATAATTGCGGTTATCAGAACAAGAATTCTCTTCTGGCTAATGCCTTGCTGTACCTTGCAACCAAATTAAATATTACTGTAATTCAGAAGTATCTCGAACGAGGACACACTGAAATGGAATGCGATGCCATGCATGCATGCATCGAAAGGAAACTGAGGAACAAGAAAATTAACGTGCCTGCTGATTACGTTACAACTTTTCAAGATGCTCGGAAAAGTCCATCTCCCTACAAGGTCTCTTACTTGAGTCACACATTTTTCCAAGACTTTTCGTCCCTGAAATTTCTAACATCGATTCGACCGAGATCTAAACCTGGAGACCCAACTGTTGCTCAACTCAAGTGCCTGAAATACACTCCTGACAAGAAAATACAATACAAATTACAATTTGATGACGATTGGTCCAGCCTTGAAAAGAGAAAGAGATCCACCTCTGCGGAATCTCCTGTCCTCCAACCCTTGTATCGCGAGTCGTTGAAAATCAAATCAGAAAAATATAAACACCTGCAGGAGCTCAAAGACGTGATTCACTCAGACTACTACTCTTTTTATGATAACTTGCGACATTGATTTTGAGACTGATTCCCCGTATTTTGAACACAGAACAGCCAAGGTACTTATTTTCCAAAATGGTTGTGTTACCAGTTGTGCATTGTTACAAATATCCTATATGAATGACTAAATTTATTATTTTATTTTCAATTTTATAATGCTGACAAGACAGCAAAAATAATTTATCATGTGTGCTTCGTTACCAAAATGGTTGTATGATTCCTGTTTACTATTCTGTGATTTTTCATAAAAACATTTTATTTCATAAATCGATTGAATTCACCAAATTTTCGTCGTTGATTTTTCTAAAAACTCCGGAACTCCCTATCTTCCAAAACTAATTAGAAATGGTAATAATGACGTGCTGTGAGGCAAGATGAACCCTCGTAAGTCCGCTTCATTTCCTAAATAAAAACTCGTAAGTCCTATTTCACCGATTTTCAAAGTACAGTACAAAATTATGAAGATTTTCTTCACCACGTCATATGTATGGGACCCGAACACATGTTGTGGTTATGGTAACGTGTCCTCACTTCTGAAAGAGCTTTCAGAAAATAGTTTTTTCCCCCTCCTGAAAAATCTTTGAATTTGGACTTACGAGGGTTTAGAAGTAGACCATCGTATATGCTGGTACCACTGCAATTTCATATTTAAAAAAAAAAACAAAAACAAACAAACAAGCAACTCTAATCACTTGAGTCACTACAGTTTGTTACTTACTTTGTCAAATCAATGTCGTTTTCAGGTAAGTCCTGTAAGTCCTTTATTTTTTTCCAGCTTACCAGTCAACAGTACAGTACTATTTGCTATGTTACTTTTATCCAAATGGGTGAACAAAATGTAGCAGTGTTTCGAAAGCTTTGTGACAGATGTTTTTCCTAATTTGGGATAGTGTGTGTTTAGGAGTAGTCTTCTGTTTTGATTATCCCAAATTAGGTTTCTAAAGAAGTTTCGGCTAATTCTATAACTTTCAAGGCCTTTTCCATGTTTTATTGCAGGTGGCTCCTGGAAAAAATAATTAGGTGGGGGCGGGGGGCATGATTAAGGCCATGGGGGCAGTGCAGCATCAGGAAATGGAGTATCTGAAAGCAAGTAAGACTTTTGTCGTTCCTAAAAGCTATCGTTGTAAGTTATTGTAAGTTGCAGAAGGGGAATCATCAAGTTCACCTTCTAACTTGGCAGAGGGTATAGGGAGAAGGCCAGTGTTTTCAGCTGAGATGGAGGCAAAACTTGTGGAATAGATACAAGCTGTCTTGAAATGACGGTTTTATGGCCTCAGGGTATCTGATGTTGCTGAAGCTCAAAGCCCATTCGACTCTTCAGGAAAACCTCTCTCCAAAAACCGCAGACTCTACATCAAAAGACCTTCACTTATATCAAGTCCCATGTGAATGTTGCTTACAATGTATTGGTCAAACGCATTTACATTTCAAAGTACCTACGACTAAATTCTCTCACAAATACCATAAATCATCGCAAAATAGAGGAGACCTGACTACAGCCTTATGCACTCACACCAATCTTGGGCACACCTTTAAATTCGAAGACACTAATTTTACAATAATTTGAAATCATCAACTAAAACGGGAATTCAAATAAATGGTAGAGAGAGAACGTCATAAGAATACTGTCATTTCAACAAGCGAAACGATCATGGAAGAAAGAAAGAGGAAGGTCCAGTCAATGTCAAATCGTGTGCATATGAATAAATTCTATTCAACACATCATATATTATCCAGGGATAACCGATAGTAGTGTGCTCTACGCAGCAGTCTAGTGAACTAGGTAGTTTTATAGGTTTTCAACCAGTAAACCTAGATGGCGTTTTAGCCAAATTAGACCACCCATATTAATTTACACTACGAATTACGAACTTTTTTTTAGTTTCGTACCAAATATTGTTTCCAACGTCTCTTATTCTATGTTCCGAATTACGAAGCATGATCAACATGATAAACAAGTGCCATTAAAAGGATAAATTCATTGGGCAGGTCATTGGGTAGGTATCTATTTCGATCTTTTACTAGTTAGTGGACCTTTCTACTTGATACTGGGCTGCATTGTCCACAAGGGATAAAACTCAAATGCACCTGAAGAAACAATAGCTACCAACCTGGAGTAGGTACCCACACTGATTATTATCAAAATTTTCAGGACATGAGGAAAATACAGAACCTGAAATTCGAATCATTATTGTGGACTATATTTTAAAACGTACAAAATTCATGTTAAGTAGGTTTATTAATTTTAAAAAACAAGACACATTATTGATGGTCATGAAATTCTTTTCGAAATAGACATAATCTGCCGTGATCTCTAAATTATTTAGCACTTCTATCGTTCAGGACTGGGATATCGATGAACAGCAGCCAGCGTTTCCGTCTGAAAAGGAATAAACACAATGGTAATTAATGTACGCACTTGGATTATTTCCATGTTTCCTGTATAAGTACCGCTTCTCATGAAAGGGTAGTTCCAAATAAAAAACATAAAATTACACCATGGATTACAGTAGGTTTGATAACTTCTATAAGGAAACGAGATAAATTAAAACAAAAAGTTTCAGTACAGCCCTTTAACCTGTTACTGAAAACTTACTACACTAAATATCGTAACTATTTGAAGAATCTGATCCGGAAAACAAAAAGAGATTACTTCGATGAAAAATTTAAAAAAGTTGAGGGTGATCTAAAAAAAGAATGGGATGTATTAAATGAGGTGCTAAACCGAAATAGAAAACAAACTGCAGAGTGCCCTATGGCATCGGCAATTAGTAAGAATCTTAAAATAAAAATAGAAACAGCTCGTCTGGAAGCATCCGAGGTACTAAATAACTACTTCTCAAATGTGGGGAAATCGCTAGCAGAAAAATTGCAGGAGGGTAGAAACAGTAGTGGTAGTTCTGGCGGAATATCTCGTATTCCACGCCCCATTCCAGACTTGGATAATATATTCGTAATACCAGAAATAACAGAAACAGGTTTGATCAGCGTTTGTAATCAGCTTCGAGGAAACTCGGCAGCTGGAATGGACGGAATTCCGTCCAAATTTGTTAAAAAATATCTTAGTTACCTAAAAGTTCCTCTTATCCATATAATTAATACTAGCATTTCCGCCTCCAAATTTCCTGACATATTAAAAATCGCAAAAGTGGTGCCGCTGTATAAAGGAGGAGATAAACTTGACCCTGGAAATTTCCGACCCATATCAATGCTAAGTACCGTATCTAAATTGCTGGAAAAATGGGTGAAGATAAATTTGGTTCTTCATCTTGAAAGAAATAATTTATTGAGTTCAACCCAATATGGATTTCGACAGGGATTAGGTACTGAGGACGCATTATTCGATATCACTGAGGAATTATATATAAAATACGCGACCAAAAATTGAAGGGTATCATCTCGTTTTTAGATCTAAGTAAATGCTTCGATTCCATCGATCGATATTTGCTCTTGGGCCGGATGCAAGAAGTTGGCATTGTTGGCTCAAGTCACTCATGGTTTTCAAGTTATTTGGAGAGTCGTAAACAAGCTGTAGAAGTGGGAAATCAGTATAGTGATGTGAAATAAATAAATTACGGAGTAATTCAAGGAAGTACATTAGGTCCAATTTTATATTTAATTTACACAAACATGTTGCCTTCGGTACTTAATTTTGGTCAAGTTTTTCTTTTTGCGGACGATACGGCAATTTTGGTGAAGGGTTCGGAGTGGTCAAATGTATTCCAGCAGATGCAACATGCAATGAATGTAGTTAGTCGATGGATGACGGATAGCGTCTTAACGATAAACCAAAGTAAGACAAAATATATGCTGATAGGTAGTCAATTAAATATGTCTACATGTCTTAATCTCAAAATTCACTCATATGGTTCATCACTTCCTGTAAATCATTGTTCATGCGACCAACTTGAAAGAGTATCATGTTATAAATATTTGGGTGTCATTCTAGATAATAATTTAACATGGAAGAATCATATCGATTATGTACCTACACTC
Source organism: Leptopterna dolabrata (assembly GCA_954871275.1). NCBI lineage: Eukaryota > Metazoa > Arthropoda > Insecta > Hemiptera > Miridae > Leptopterna > Leptopterna dolabrata. The sequence goes on along the minus strand of OX940974.1, from coordinate 53,357,224 downwards.
TAAATGAAGGAAATTTATAGCCATATTTTACAATGTACGATATCTTCTTCATAAAAATAGAATCAAGCAAATTTATATCTCACTTGTACAGTCTACGCTGCAGTATGGAATTTTGACTTGGGGTGGTGCTCTCCCCAGTGTGTTGGATAAGCTTAATATAATCCAGAAAAGGTTGCTGAAAGTAATGCTGGGAAAACCGCAACGCTATCCTTCCGGGCTGATTTACAATGAGTCCAAAATATTTAGTATTAGACAATTGTTTATAAAATCTGTATTACTCCACTTTCACAAACACCCTGACATTATAAATTGCTTTAGAGAGCACCAATATCCAACACGTTTTGTTTTGGAAAAAAATGTGACACATCCTAGACCAAATTTGTTTCTCTCCACTAGAAGCCCTAAATATATCATTTACCTACTGTACAATCAAATCGATCCTAAAATGAAAAACCCAACTAATAGCTCGAGGAATGCATTCAAAAAACTAATTTATACATGGCTTATTAAAAATGGACCGGATAAGTGTGATTCTGTTATAGTGAGTATCTATAGACGATAAGAAAAACCGAAACTGATGTTAATTTAAAGTGTGGAGAACTTTTTGATTTTAATTAATTAATTTAAATAGAAAATAGTTTAATTTAGAAAAGGCAACTCTTGTGTCGGCGACACGGGCTTTTAGCCTAATGCCGAACAATATTATTCATGTAATATTATCTTTCTATATTGTCATTCTTTATTTTTCTTTAATGAATAAAGTCTCTCTCTCTCTCTCTGTAGGCATAGAATAGATCGCACTGACTTCTGCACCGTCCAAGACCTATACGGGCAACTTTCACGTAGGAAATCAGAGAACGTACCTCTCTACAATATGTTTAGAAGGGAAACATGAAAAGCGTCTGCCAATAACTCTAGTGCTTAGCTTTCTCGTATGGATCCATTGCATAATTATTGTACAAATGCGAATAAGTAACACATCATGTAAATGCTGACCGCAGTGCTTCCTCGAGGTCAGTTGGCAGAATAAAAATACTAAGGTCACGTCATCTGTTCTGTCTCTGTCCCCTCCAGCGGAAAAGTGAGATCCTACGAGTTTGAAATGGGGATGGAAATCAGACTGATGACAATGCCCATTTTGATCTTTCCTTTCTTCAAATTTATTACAAAATACATGCACGTCTGTTTTTTCATTGACCTTGAGGGTTTCAGTCAACATTACTTTCTTACACTACCTAATTCACGTCGAAATGCTACCTAAGTCGATAGGTACCTACAGTAGAAGATGAGACACGAAATTATAATTGAATAAAAACTGCTTACCTAGCTTCATCTGCGAGTGGAGAGTGCATGGAAATGCGCTCTTGAGGTGATCGAAGCCTGGGGCACCATGTAATTGTGCACTTTAGCTTCGTGGTGGTTGCCTCGAAGGCAAGCAACCACAAATACATGATGAAAGGAACGAATCTATCAGAATGAATAATGAAAATCAGAAAAACGAAGTGTCAAAGAGAACGGAGGTAATGAAAAATACACTGCCAAGGTGATGGCACAGGAGCTTCCTCGTCACAATCAGAGTGACCCATTATAAAATAGAACAGACTCGGAAGCAAAATAACATAACATTACATTATATTACATAACATTACATCTGGACAGACAGACAGACAGAGCGCATGCGCAGGGCGAACCGCTGGCTCTATCATGTTGAAATTTATATGGGACCTCAATGGGCCCTACCCGCTTAATCCCTGAGAATTACATTGAAATTGGGTGAAATCTTTGGTTACTACAGCTGTAACAAGGAAATTGAATCTATTTCACGCCAGCGGATGCGCAGAGCGCACCGAGGGTCCGATCATGCTGAAATTCATACTGGAACTCTCTAGGCCTTGTCCAAACAACCCTTGAAAATTTGAGCGAAATTGAAACAAAATTGTGAAAGTTATGCGTGTTTGTTGAATTTAACGTTAGCGCATGCGCAGGGCGTACCGCTGGATCAATCATGTTGAAATTTGTATGGGACCTCAAGGGGCCTTATCCGCACCATCCCTCAAAATTTGAGCTGAATCAATTCAAAATCGTGGAAGTTATGGCTGTAACAAGGAAATGCGGACAGACTCACAGACTCACAGACTCACAGATTCACAGACTCACAGACTCACAGACTCACAGACTCACAGACCCACAGACCGACAGACACGGAACCAAATTTGTTCAGAAGGCTTAGAAACGCAAAATGCAAGTGGAAATTTTGATTTCTGAAGACAAAAATTTTTTGGCTCACGAAAGTGAACACAAGGCTTCCGCTGCTTCGCAGACTCGGAAGCAATACACTGCCAAGGTGATGGCACAGGAGCTTCCTCGTCACAATCAGAGTGACCCATTATAAAATACACTGCCAAGGTGATGGCACAGGAGCTTCCTCGTCACAATCAGAGTGACCCATTATAAAATAGAACAGACTCGGAAGCAAAATAACATAACATTACATTACATTACATAACATTACATAACATTACATAACGTTAAATATACATATTACATAACATTACATTACATAACATAACATTACATAACATTACATGAAATATACATATTATACATAACATGGCTTCCATAATACATTACGTCCATTATACATAACTAGCCTGACCGCTCGCTTCGCTCGCTATCCGAGATTCGCTGTACGCAGTATCGTGGAACCAACAAACGACGGAAAAATCCCATACCCTACCGGGTATTTGTGCCCAATTTTATCAAAATCCGTCAAGCCATTCAGGAGTTGACCATGGTCGACCATATTTCCGCTATGATCAGGGAATTAAAAATGCGCCTACGTTCAACTTGGGAGGCTACCGGATATTGGTGCCAAATTTGGTCGATATCCGTTGAGCAATTCGGGATTCGACCATGGAGGGGCCCATGGATGCGCTAAGGTCGACCGCGGGGGTAGTCCGAAGGGTCGATCGTAGATAGAATTTCACGTAGATTACGAATACGCGATAAAAAATAGGGGTTACCATTTCAATTAACGAAGTTGACCATGGTCGACCATAGGTCCGCTATGGTCAGGGAATTAAAAATGCGACGTTGCACAATTTGGGAGCCTACTGGATACTCGTGCCAAATTTGGTCGATATCTGTCAAGCCATTCAGGAGTTGACCATGGTCGACCATAGTTCCGCTATGGTCAGGGAATTAAAAATGCGACGTTGCACAACTTGGGAGCCTACTGGATATTCGTGCCAAATTTGGTCGATATCCGTTGAGCAATTCGGGATTCGACCATGGAGGGGCCCATGGATGCGCTATGGTCGACCGCGGGGGTAATCCGAAGGGTCGATCGTAGATAGAATTTTACGTAGATTACGAATACGCGATAAAAAATAGGGGTTACCATTTCAATTAACGAAGTTGACCATGGTCGACCATAGTTCCGCTATGGTCAGGGAATTAAAAATGCGACGTTGCACAACTTGGGAGCCTACTGGATATTCGTGCCAAATTTGGTCGATATCCATCAAGCCATTCAGGAGTTGATCATGGTCGACCATAGTTCCGCTATGGTCAGGGAATTAAAAATGCGACGTTGCACAACTTGGGAGCCTACTGGATATTCGTGCCAAATTTGGTCGATATCCGTCAAGCCATTCAGGAGTTGACCATGGTCGACCATAGTTCCGCTATGGTCAGGGAATTGAAAATGCGACGTTGCACAACTTGGGAGCCTACTGGATATTCGTGCCAAATTTGGTCGATATCCGTCGAGCCGTTTGGCCGTGCATAGAAGGACAGACAGACAGACAGAGCGCATGCGCAGGGCGAACCGCTGGCTCTATCATGTTGAAATTTATATGGGACCTCAATGGGCCCTACCCGCTTAATCCCTGAGAATTACATTGAAATTGGGTGAAATCTTTGGTTACTACGGCTGTAACAAGGAAATTGAATCTATTTCACCCCAGCGCATGCGCAGAGCGCACCGAGGGTCCGATCATGCTGAAATTCATACTGGAACTCACAAGACCGTGTCCAAACAACCCTTGAAAATTTGAGCGAAATTGAATCAAAATTGTGAAAGTTATGCGTGTTTGTTGAATTTAACGTTAGCGCATGCGCAGGGCGTACCGCTGGATCAATCATGTTGAAATTTGTATGGGACCTCAAGGGGCCTTATCTGCACCATCCCTCAAAATTTGAGCTGAATCAATTCAAAATCGTGGAAGTTATGGCTGTAACAAGGAAATGCGGACAGACAGACCCACAGACTCACAGACCGACAGACACGGAACCAAATCTGTTCAGTAGGCTTTGAAACGCAAAATGCAAGTGGAAATTTTGATTCCTGAAGACAAAAATTTTTTGGCTCACGAAAGTGAACACAAGGCTTCCGCTGCTTCGCAGACACGGAAGCAATACGCACACTAGCTTAAGTAGAACCTTTGTTGAGTTGGAGAAAGAGCGAATTCGCAAATGACATACAAGGCATCAGATGAAACTTCTAGAACATTTGAGAACATGGATGGTAGCGACGTCTTGCGGATCTGAGGATAACTAGAGAGTTTTTTGAGGATGTTACTTAGATAGCGGGGCAGTAGAGGTCTACTCAAAACTCAGGGCTACTGAACCTTCCTCTCCTTTTCTTCCATGCGAAGCTATGTAAGACAGCTAGGTTAATGTTACTAAGACATCATTTTAGCCTCATTACGACCAAATATGCCGCCAAATAACCGCCCCATTCACTGATCACGGTCGATATACATGCCAACCGTTTCGAACAGTCAAACCCAAAAATCTAGTAACTGTTTTAAACATCATGCCATAGGTAGTAAATTGACATTCAGACCCAGGGGTGAAAATGTCTCCCGAACTCATGATTATTTGGAATAAGTGTAATTTATTTTTATTTTAATTCACCAAAGTGCAACTTCAAAGCGCTCAAGATACATTGACTGATCATGATCCTAACTCTGTATGTAGGTACCAATGTTAAGATCGTATTATTCAATAGTTATTTAAATAAGCCGCATCCACGTTGTAAGTAGTGTGACAGAGTGTGAGGCGAGTGACGGTGGACCCTCGAGAGTCCACCCTCGACAGGCCACCAAAAGAGTAGTGATACTATCACCATTTAAGAAGGGATATCGATTAGGCTTCTGCCAAACGACTCGAGAACTGTCCCTGTCACACTCCTTCCCACATGACATACTTCTGGGTAGCAGAAGTATGAGAGGGAAAAAGGGGGGTTGAAAAGTAGTATGAAGTTGTTCAGGGAAGGACATCTGAACAACTTCAAGGTGACTACCCTCCAACGTAATGGTACTACCTCTGTAATTTACTGGTGGAGAATAAAGCTCAACAACAGAACAATTTTTGTCAGGGGTTGTTGTCCAGTGAATTGTGCTCATCTGAGCAACCTCTAGGTGATCAACCTCCATCGTTAGGATAGAACAACTATTGAGACTTGTAAATTGGGACGAGGCATTGATCATCTTCAAATGAGCTCAATATATTTTAATTAGACTGAGCTCTAAAGGGGGAATGGTGGTGAGGAAGCCAGTAGATGTATGTATTACAAAAGAGACAGGATTTCTGTAAAGGAATCCTTCTGGAAACCTTTGGGCTTATCCGGCTGGAAAGCCCACAAAAATTAGATGGAGTATGGTGAGTTACTCAGCGCATACTACGAAACCACGCTCTGATACCATTAGACAGTGGGTGAGGAGAGTGACGGTGGACCCTCAAGAGTCCTTCTATGAATAGCGATATTATCACCAGTTAAGAAGTGATATATCGGTTAGGCTTCCGCCAGGAGACCCCATCTTCACCGGAACAACAAACGACTCGAGAACTGCTGTTACAGTTCTCGAATAAAAACTTGTCACATACGCCATTTATATATGTTTCTAGCTCTTGAAAATGAGGGGGTAAATAAATTCGAAACGTTGGAATCAAAAATTTTGCAATGACCGCTCCTCAACACCCAATCTCATGTAAATCTAGAGAGGTATCAACGCGCACCTATCCAATTTCAGCCGTTTTCGAATATTTTTTGGGTGTAGGCAGTTCAGGGAAAATGCGTTTGAGTACCTATGGAAAAGGCAACATTTATTGTCAGAATTCGAAGAAATTGTCATGGAACCATCTGGATAAATACTCGCAAAATTTCAGCTCTATATACGATCATTATTTCTTATGGTTGGGGGCATTGCAATAATTCTTGTTTGCCCATGCGCAGACGTAGCTTGCGACCCATATTTTTTGAAACTCAAGTGGGAACATCTAAATAGATGTTCTGTGATAGATTTTAAAGCAAAGTAATATAAATAAAACAAATGCGGAACGGTCCACTAGGTACGTTTTTCATCAAATCGGAATCGATTGAAAGCAGCCTTTAGCGTAGATCTATATAGAATGATGAAAGATGTACCTAGATGGCTTCCCCGTTATCAAGGTGTTCAGCCTCGTTCTGTGTTGTTCATTTGCTTTGTTTCTGTTTTTTTTTTCTTTCTCCAAAGTCCGAATCAAAGGCTGTCTCTTCACGGCCTGTTCTAACTTTCCCTATCAGTTGCACGCGCCGCTCTTTAATGGACGGTTTGTCGCCATGTCCACCAAAGATCTCTTGTCCGTATCGATGGTCGTGGCAGTCGTAGTTTTACTGTACAAATGCTACAACTTTCACACTCCACAGGAGCAGGTTTTTCTCGCAAGAGTACCCAATCATCACATCTCGTGGAGGCTGAAAATGGATATGACCAAGTCAGAGATATGCATGGGGCGCCGGTGTGCTAGCATGTTCCAACAAAAAAAGTCTAACGTTGATGTGAGTACCTATCTGAAAATGCAGTAAGATTTTTCTCTAGGTATAACTAACCCCATGGGATTAACATTCGGATGCCACTGTAAATTATTTTTTGCAAGTACCTACCTTTAACAAATTAGTGATGATACCTATTCAATATTCGTTATCAACTGTAGAAGTTCGTGAGCCTACGCACTTATCTCGTCCGAAACCCACTTACCTTCCCACTGGCAGCTTTTAATCCAAACCCATTGCTTTTTTCCTCCAAACCCCTTGCATTTTGGCCGCGTACCCCCGAACTCAAGGCTCCTAAGGTTTGCGGAATTCAAGCCCCGTAATGTCAGAAATGTGTAATTAGAACGGGATTCATTAAAAGATTGACGTGTCTAGTGCACGTGAAGTACCTACTTCTTCTTTTTTCAACAGCATTAGTTTCACGATATTGATGGTTCACCTACTGCGCAGGGGTTCACTGAATCAGGAATTGATTGCGTGAAAAATAGCCATCCATTTTGTGCAATCTCAGAACTTTTCAGGCAGTTTTGATTCGGTGTTCTCAATTCAAGCGCTCCATACAATGGATAGAATAAGAAGAAAAAAAAAAAGAAAATGCTCCTCATTGAGAAATTAACACGTCAATCTGAAGACTTTCATTGAATATAGGAATAGGCGATGCCAAAACCTCCTGCCATTATATTCAGTCCATAATATTAACCAAAATATTTGTAAACCATAATATTAGTACACCATAATAAACCATAATAATGCAATCTACAATAATACTATCTACAATAATAGAATCGACAAGTCAACTAATAATAAACCATAATAAACTATAATAAACCATAATATTGATAAACCTAAGGTATAAAATGGTATGGAATGGTACAATAATTGTAAACGGTTTCTTATACGAATTAAATCACTCGTCGAAATCGTAGAAACTCATTTCAACATAGAAAAACGCTGCTAAGTCCTTGTCACATGGGTTTATTATTTTATCGGACATACCTGCAGAAATTCTGGCTGTTAATTTATTGTTTCTTTCATGTGCAATAATTGAAATAGCTATTTTTGATGGTTTCCATCGATTTTGGACACCATAAACACGAATTAGCCTCCTATTTTTGTTTTGTTTACAAATTATCTTTGATAATTGATAGTGCCATTTAATTGTCTTGATTCATCTGCTGATACTACTACTAGTGTTATTATACAACTGCATGACGATTTCAGACAATTTCCCAGGTTTTTGACTCATAAAAAATGAATTTGGGGGGCTGAACCTTACAACCTCAATTCTTCACTCTTTGGTCAAAATGAACTTCATGTTCGGTCTTCTCGCCCTAAAAAAACATGGAAAACGATAGCTCACAAGATCATGTTCACCAAAACCTCAGTAAACCTCGAAAAACCCATTTTTACACCCATTTTTCCCCCATAACGCCCGTGGGTGTATTCCGATCAGGATGTCGAGGTTTGGGGCACAACTAGGATCCAAATGTGCTCCCAAATGCGGACCCACACTTTGTACGGAAGAACGACGAATCTAACTTAAATTTAAGGCTGAAACTTTGTTAGAACCTCAATTTTCCACTCTGGTCAAAACTGACTTCATATTCGGTCTACTCGCCCTTTAAAAACATGGAAAACGACACCTCACAAGCTCATGTTACTAAAACGCCAAAGAATCCTATTTTTAGACCCATTTTTCACCCATAACACCCTTGGGTATATTCCGATCGGGCTGCAGTTTCGGGATACAACTAGGGCCCAAATACAGTCTGTGTACGAAAGAACGAATTTTTTAGACTGAAAATAAAGTGGATGTACAATATAAAAATTTACTGTTAACCGGTTTCGGATATCAAAACGTCGTCAGTGATTGTTTGTTACTGACGATGGTTTGATCATCGAAACCGTTATAACAGTATATTTTTATTATTAACAAATATAGGTAATACAGTACCTATATTATAATATACTTATTTTTATTTTATTTCATTTTCTGTACCTACTTCAGTATAATTTTGCTGTACTAGTGGAAATAGACAACCTTTAAATAACCCCGTTTTTTATTTTTAGGCATTCTCATGTTATAACTACTGCTACGTATCATATTCTGTTGATTATTACAAGGAAAATCATAACATGCAGTACGTACATGTTGACTGCAAAACGTAAAGATGCGACTGATAATTTCTTTTCGTAGAAGAGAAGCATGGGTCGTATCAGTGCACAAGCATGCATTTTGATTTGTGAACTTGTGAATTTTGATTTGATCAGTGAACAAGCTTTTGATTTTATATACATACTTCGGTATCATACTCACGAAGACATTCGGATAATTCCAAATGAAGGAAATGCCTACAATTGCCTTAGCCAAAATAGTAACTATTACATGGAGACAATCACGTTGAAAGATGTAGGTAATTAATTACAATCATTTATGACATGATCGTACGATTTTCGACAGTAGCTTCATATGGGAACATAAACAAGTCGGTAGGCTTCATACACGATCAGAAACTTGACGCTAGGGCGCATATATGAGAACAGCACCCATAAAGTTACCCATAACGAATAAATTTGTGATGAGAACGAAAGTGGTCACAAATGTCAAGAATTTTTTTTCTTTACATTTCCTGAATATTCACCTCTATTACAGCACATGGATACCTACATAGTCAAATACCCTTCAATTATTGACTGCCACTTACAGCCTGTTCTCATATAATTTAAATCGAACTCGGCAGCTATGTGTAAAAATGCTCAGTAGATTAATGACTGTGGGGTGTGACTTTCTCACGCACATGTAAATTCAAAACTAACAAAGACGAAGCTGTAGCCAAGGCTCGTAGGGCAACCGGCTCTACGAAGGAACTCTTTTGGGAAGGCGGGGTATCTTCTTGGGAAACCAAAATGAAATTATTTGAAATCGTGATGGAGTCAGTCCTACTCTACGCCGCGGAAGTTTGGGGTATTTGGTATTTGGGAGAAGTTGAAATCATTCAAAATTATTTCATTAAATGTATCTTATGTTTGCCAAAAAACAATCCCTACCACTATCTTCGCTTGGAGACGGCTAGACTCCCCTTAGCTACCCAAGTATTTAAGAGAGCGCTGAAATTTCTAGCGAAACTCCTGAGCATGGATCTAGGTGGCCCAGGAGATGTTTCGACTGGCTACTAAAAATGATAACGGATTATACTGGTAGACAGTACTATTTGGGAGCTTGTTAAAACGTGCATGTTGAACGCCTCTTATCGCAAATAAGAATGTCAAATAAAAACAACATCAAATTGCACTTCAAACGAATTACGTACAAAATTGACTGCACTCAGCTGTGCACCTCGTGCAATAAGTTTGAGGTCGAGGTGAGGTCGGTAAGTTTGTTTTCACATGCTCTGTTTATACGGCTCTTCGTGAGTTTTATTTGATTAAGTACTTGAACCGTCAGTTCTTACCAGTTACCCAAAGTTGGGAGGATTTATCACATAAACTGATTCCGCTTCTGGATCTGAGGAACGATAGAGACAAAATGCTTGCGGTATTTAATTTTATCTCGAGAAGCTTGATGTTACGGGCGTCTATGAGGAACGAGTGAGTTCCTGTTATTTACATTTTTTTAATTATGTTGTTTTTATATTTTTTCATGTTTCAACTATGTGAGAACGGTTCATTACCGCACTTAGAGAATTGAATAGAAATATGCTTGTCGATGAAATTTATATTTAATCAAGAACTGTGTTCATTTATTTATTAATTTATGTCGTCGCAGTGTTTCATTTTTGAATCATGGTTATTCAGTTGATGTTTTATTTTGAAAGATTATGACCTCAAATGATCTCTTGTAACAATCGTATAGATTAATACAACAAAAATTATCTATCTAATCGTTGGACCAAGTAGCATATTCTGAATAGCCAACTGATCAGTGAGTTCCGAGTTCGAAACAGATAAGAAACGTTGGACTCCCATTCACTCCTTAAAGGGGTGCAGGATGGTGTATAAAACGGGTTTTCCAACTTTCCTCTGGCATTAATCCGTCGACTTTGATAATTCTTGCGACATTCTTCTAATTTTTCCATTCTCTCAAGCAATAAACTCTTAAATTTTAAATTTCGAAAATTTCAAATTTAGGTACAATATTGACATTTACGTTTCGAATGTCCATGGTGCATTGCCCTGAAAAGTATTAGAGTACCCCGCGGTTTTCACCACAGCAGGTACGAGGAAAGGAGGGAGAGAGGACGAGAGAGAGAGAGGTTCGAGAGAGAAGTCGCAAGTCGGGGGTCGGGATTGTCCAATGAAGAGCTGGACCAGAAGGGCTGGTTTTATAGGGACTTTTCCACCCATACCCAGTCCACAATCGGCCGTTACGACCGTTTGAGGTGGTTGGCGGTTGGGGAAAACACTTGTTGCTGACCAGCTCCACGTTCTCCGCGTTTATTTGGTAAAATCTCTCGTAATATTACAGAAGTGGTTTCTGAGAGGGAATCACGACAGTCATATTACATTTGGATAAGCTGTGGTAGGGTCAATGGATCAAGAAATCGGTTGTTATCTGGTTGGAGCGGCTCGAGAGGATGGGAGTTCTAACATAAAAGAGCAAAGATGATTTGGGAAAATTTACGTTTGAATGAAATAAAACAGTATTAGGTACTTCATATTATCTAGTGGAGAGAATCCACCTCTGCAGCGTCCCAATAAGACAGAATGAACATATGCTGGAGCAAGAGGTTGATGGGATTCAACGCAGGAGCCGTATTTGCTTGGACCAAAATGGAGAGCATTTCGAAAACATGCTATGAAGAACCTCCAGATAAATTTAATTTTCAAGTATTTATTATTTTTAATTTTTTACGTACGAAGTAGGTAAGTACCTAATACAGTTTTATTTCATTCAAACGTCAATTTCTCCAAATCACCTTTGCTTTTCTATGTTAGAACTCCCATCCTCTCGAGCCGCTCCAACCAGATAACAACCGACTTCTTGATCCATTACGCCTACCACGGTTTACCCAAATTTAACATGACAACTGCTAAAACAACCGAATTTTACGCCCGCAACAGGCCTAATGGGTCAAAAAATCGGTTGGGGAGTCTCGGGAGTGCCACCATTCGACTCAGCGACAAAAAGTACGAAAACCTTTTAGCGGTTTTTGGAAAGGAAACGAGGATTTAACCTCACTAGTCCAATGTAAAAAAAATTCTGATCATACCGTTGGAAAGCTGAGCTTCTGGGCAAACTTTTAGGGTTACAGTGAGCAAAAACAGGTAGAATCATTAGGATCCACAAACGTTTGAAAAAGCTGAAAATTTCTAACATTTTACAATGTTTGATTTTCAGGTTTACTTTTCGCCCATTGAATTCTCTTACAAAAAATGTATTTGACATCAGGAAGATAGAAATTTTAATTCTCTTTCCGATGGTATAATCACATTTGGTTTTAGTCTTCAAATTAAGGGGGTTATGGCCATTTTAGTGACCTAAGATCGAAAATACGAAAAAAAGACTTAAAAGTGAAAAAACTCTGATACTAAGCGGTCAAAAAACAAAAAAATGTTATGCGACACTTTTTATTAAAAATTAGTTGTAGAACTGACCCCTGGCCGGTGGCACGACCTTAACCCTGACACCCTGTATAGCTGTGATCTGTAACAGAAGTGTGTTCTATACAGAGAGCTGTGTTCTATAGCAGAAGGGGGCTGAGATCTGTACAAAATAATAAACCGTTTTGTAGGGATTTGCAGCGTTTTCTCAGTAGCCATGGGAACACTAGGTGCCAGGGCCCGCCAGTTTCAAGAGCCTAGGTTCCGATTTCGATCGCAGGACATCGATTACTGTCACTATATTTTGACAACATGTTTGGTCTTAGGAGCTACAGGGAAACTGTAGCTAACATGAAGAAACCACCATGGATGATTTACTAGAATATGGAATATCCATAGCCAGAGAAATCTAGCGGGTTTGTGAAAAAAGCTAGGTATAGTGTAAGGGAGAAATTCAAATGCCACCTGAACACATGGTTGGATTTTTGTTTACTCCTAGTGCTTTTGGATGCCGGGGCAGTGGCCCAAGAGACCTTATGGACTCATCGCCCCTGACTGAGGAGTACCCTGACTTCTTATTATATTTTTAAATTAAAGTAGCTTCTATTCTAAGAATTTTGCAACAGCAATCTCCTACGATGAATAATTCTTTATCTATCAGCTTTCAAAGTTTCGGCGACAAGTGACATCGCCTTACATTGTTACAGATCACACTTCTCTGTATAGAACACCCTTCTGTTACAGATCACAGCTCTCTGTATAGATAACTCTTCAGACCCTCTATAGCTTAGTACCTAACCCTGTATTCGTTAACTACTAAAGAATTGTACGAATACCTACCTAAATCACGTGTTAAATGTTGCTAAAATAACTCTTTCAATGACAAGCAGTAGCTAAAATGGCAAAAAGAAACGCAAATGAAGTTCTGAAGGGAAATTGTTGACGTGGAGTGAAAAAATATTCGGTCCCGGTCGGGTTTCGATCTCGAGAACTTTGTCGTAAAAGACCGTCACGTATACCACTTTGCTGGATGGAAATATTTTTATTCGATATTGGTATCCTACGTCCCTTGAAAAGTAAACCATAAAATTTTGAGGGGGGGGGGGGGGACCATAAAAGTAAACCATACAAATTTGTTTTTCATGGTCGATTCTAAAGGTTCATTATTGAAAATATTAAACCAAAAACTGTAGGTAGCTAGTTATTTCGGGTATAGGAAGGGGTATAGGATTTATTTTAATCGGAATCAGCGCTACTTTGGCGCGAGAAAAGTTTATCATGCACTCTGGATATATGCTAGAATCGTATTTGGACCCCTGTGTGCAAACTACATTCATAATTCTTCAAATAATCATGATTTGGTACTCACATTAATTTGGAGTACATAGGCTGCCTTATCGCCATCAGGTCTGGTCGTGTTCCCTTGTCCCTTCTCATGCTCCCGTTGCCCGATCCGGGAGACAGTCAGTCGTTTACGAGCCGTCCCCACGATCCGATATTCAACGCGAAACTTACCGCAACACGTGCCTAGTTATTTTTTTGGTCTAAATTGTGCTTCCGCGGATGAACCATCAGTAGAGTACCTAGGTAGGGTTACACCATCCTTTCCCTTTCTGCCGGCTTCCTTGATCCCTGATTTATTCCCTTTCTTGTTATATTGTTGAAATCCCCGCGTGAATCATCCCCCGGAGTCAGAGAAGGTAAGGTAGCTGTAATTGTGCTAGTAAATATAATTCTTTGTTCTGGAGCATACTCCTGTGGTCCTTTTCCTGGCATGATTTTGCAAACATATTTTTCGAGCTATCGAAGGTATTGCACGTGTGGCAATAGCAGACAAAGATGGGTACCTACCTACCTTATTCCAGCTCCGATGTTTCGAAATTTAGCCCTGTTCCGATGTTTATTAATTTCCAATTCAGAACTTGAATACGCCAACAGACTACGATTTGCCAACTAAACCTAAATTTCCTAAATGTTTTCTTGTTGCCAACTGATTTAACTCAACTTTGCCAGCTAAACTCAAAATTAGCAACTGACTTCGTTTCGCCAACTGAATTCAAAGTTGCCAACTATCTTGGATTTACCAATAAAACTAAACTGAGCAACTTAGATCGGGCTTGGAGAGAAGCGGGACAGTTCTGCCAACCCTCCCGTAGAAGCCGCCCCTGATTGAGGTGGCTGCTAGCTGTGTTAATATTTTCGTTCAGTTTTCGAGAACAGAGAATCGTATATGATTGTATTGGGCGTGGTCCTGTTTGAAGAATGCTGAACTGGAAATACTCCACTCCAAATTCCGCTTTTGGGTGCCGTCGTCAAATTTATTGTCACTTTGATCCAGTGGCAAGCTAGAAGACATTTCTTCCACCTTATTGTAGTGATTTCAAATCTGGAAAACAGAAAGGGGAGGCATTGATTATGTCAAACGTATTCACTGATTAGGTTTGAGTTAAATAGGAGTTACGTGGAAGATCCTACAAATTTTATGAGTAAATGGATGTAATGCAACAACCAGGGATGGGTGTTGTGCTGCAATTTGCACTTATACTATGTGCAATGTAGGTTACTTTCAATTTATTTAAGCTGTGGCTGAACCAACAATGGGCAGTTTCAGTATGAATAGAGCATCTGATGTGCCATATCGTATAGGTAAATACTTCATAATTGTAGTAGGCATGCTTAATCCAGGTTCAGCAAAAATGTGCTCTTGCTAGGTTGCGCTCTTTTGGAAAACCTTGTTATTTATTTTAGTTTACTTACCTTCACTATCAGGTTCCTCGTTGCTTTAATAATTTGGAGTTTCGGATTTCAGTTCCTCATCAGCACAGTGGTTCTAAGCTTGATCGGGCTGGCAATTCATCTGACAGTGAAGCATCAGAGAGGCCTTACTGCTGCCGACTATGCCACTCGCAAAACAAACGGCAGAGGCAGGAGTAGGGCAGCCACTGAAGCCTTCAAGCGTACAGCACATTCGACAAGCATCGCATGCAGCTCACTAAGCCCGTCGCCAGTACCACGAGAGGATCGGATGTTGGTCCAGAATCGCCCTGAACCAAATAAAAAGAATTGCAAGATACCTTGGGACCAGATGGCGAAGTCATCTGACTTCGAGGTTTGCCTGAGCCTCCATCCAAGCCCTCTGCCTTCTACAAGTTCCTTCATCAACTCTTCATGCAATGGATCCAACTCAAACAGCTCAAGGTTAGCCTGATAATAGAAGTAGAAAATAATATAGTAATAATAGAAGTAGAAAATTATACAGTAATAACAGATTGAAAATTTCAGGCTCGTGAATTAGAAAAGTAATATGCACCAGACGTACCTAGTGTGATTGACATGAATTGCTTAGTAGAAAGTTATTGATTGCTAATTCAAAGTGGCGGAAGCCTCTTGTCAAGACATGGAAATCTGACATAACACGGAGTTTAAAGTTAAAATTGGTAATCCTAGACTTTCGAAGTAATTCACGACGGCAGTTGTGAGCTCATCGAAGCAATACTTCCGTTTGGCTCCTCCAAAGCGGTATATTACAAGCTAACATCGTCAGAGTACTGAATGATGTTGATTTGGTCAGGTAGTAAGGTATCTGCTATTTCTGATACATACAGGCTGCAAAGGAGGACTGCGCGTAGGATGGCGCCTTCTGTAAGATTTAAAGTGGCTTCTTTATTTGTCAAGCCCTGATATTTCAGTCTATGACTAGTGTAGTCAGTGCATCTTATGTTGAAGGGGATGATCTGAACGCAAACTGGTAATTAGGCAGCTCGTTCTAGGATTCGAGCCAACACACGAGTCTTTACTACAAGCTCAAAAGTTTTTAGCAGGCAAGATGCTAAAGGTACCGTTCGGTATTAAGAGTTGGCGCCGTGGGGTGGTCCTCCAGGTTTTTGGAAAGGGGAGGTGGTAACTAAAAGCTAAGACACAAATGATTTTCCTCGTTGGAGCATTGTCAAATAGGTGTTTTGAACATTTTGCTCCGTCGACGCGAGTACAAAATTTAACACATTTATCACTATCAAATGTATTTTTGGATGGGTATTTTGACCATTCTTGGATGGGTATTTTTTTAAGTTTTTCATGAAAATTACAAAATTTGGTATTTATTAACGCAACTGACTTCAAACAAATTCATTTGTTAACCCCACAGCACAGATATATATTTTTATGTGATGTCATTTTTTTCTTATTGCCAACTATTTGGTTAGTACCAAGGCATGGTACACAGGTACGATCTGTTTTCATCGCTATTCTTAACCTGCGTTGAAAGGTTTGTTTCTGACTTAAATTATCCAAAGGTACCTAACCTCGTGTCACTATTGCCATTCAACGTTTTTCCATACGCTTAACACACCCCGAAGCAGCATACCTGAATCGATGCAGAGACACGCATTAAAACCTTGTTACCTCCGGAAAATTCTGATAAAAATCATCAGATATTAACGGAAACAACAAGGATTTCGGAATTCAAATGAAAATACCGTAGAACTTCCTCGATTTTGACCCATCCATGATGACCCCATCCGTGATGGGGGCTGTAAATCTATCGAAAAATGCTAACCACTAATCCGCTGTGCTAATCTAACAACTTGCAAAGTTTGAATATGTCCAATTTCTGCGGCACCTACCCCCCCCAGTAAGGTTTTAAACCACTGCCCTAAATACTCCCATTTGAGTTTAATTGCAATCGGATAGGGCAGCCTGGGGTTCCTTCTACGCATGTGAGAACATGAAATCCACGTTCATAACACCCCAAGCACCCAAATGATAAAAACGATCATGTTATGGATACGAGGAAGCTACCTACGTGCCACTCCTCGGTACACGTTGTAACCTGATCAACTTCGAATTAAATTAAAAATCAATTAAGAATTAGTCAATGGAATAGTTTAATTTTCAATAGTTAAATACCAATGCATCACAGATTTGTCGTAGATCGTACATATATGAAAATACAGAATTTACACTTTTCTATTCCAGCTCCAACAGCGGTCTATACCCCTGTGCTCCTCCTAGGAGATGGCTCGGCAACTCCAGGCTCAATCTTGCCACCTCATCAGAAGTCGTGCCTCGCGAAGTTGACGTGTATTATCATCTTTAAACTTCTAAAACTGTATTGTTACCTGTATCGTTTTTTTTTAAATATATTTACATAAAAGTTATTAGGTAACTATAAAAGTACTGGAGAATAATTCAAATTTGACAACGACAACTTATTGTGGTAAAATTCATTTATAGAATGTTGAAAGAAGAAGAAGAAATCAAAATTTCAATATAGAATTGTTACATATTAAGAGCAACTAAATTGTTGAATAGATCCCTACCATTTTAATGAATCTGATTCTTCTAGATACTGTCAGTGAAGCTTAGGAGGGAAGCTAGGCGAAGGACATAGGGATTGAATTTAATTAAGAACAAAGGAGAATGGTTCATAAAATTTCATCAATCCATGTCTGTTCCACAAGAACCATGTTATCAAAACATGTATAGGGTGCCTACTTACGTTCTTCCAGGGTATTTAAGTAGGTTCGGATATGAAATCACAGTATCATATTCTTCATGTGGCTTATACCGGACTAGAATGACTTTTTAGAATCCATGGATGTTGGAAATTTTCAGGCAACAGTAGTGACTACTTTAAAAAAACAAAAACAAAAAAACCAAAATAGTGCATGCATGTTGCTCATCAAGTACCACGTTTTATTTTGACAGCGGTAAGTACACTCATTCAGCTACATTTTTGACGTCTATATTACATAATTTCTTAAAGGGCAATCAATTGGATGTTGGCAATCAACCCCACTTGTAATGTCACCCATGAAATGACGCTAAACTATTATGAAATACCTACACTCATTTGTTTTAATACACGCGCACCAGATATTGTAAGTGGTACCTACTACTAATTATTTGTATCAAAGAAAAGTTTACTTTTATTATGCCGAGTTTTCTTTTATGGTAATTTTTATTTTTGTTAAAACACTGTGGAACTCTTCTCCGTAACTCGGGACTTAGTGAAGATTTTCCTTTGTTACTTTTAACTATAAGTACCTACTTCAGAAACCTTCGCTGGGGGATTTTCACAATTAACACCACTTCCATGGCAAAAAAAGGTAAATAAGTAAAAAACAAAGCGGTGAAATCTTCGTGGGCATGCGCACGACAACTCACCAAAGTTTCATCGCAATCAGATGAATGGCACAGGAACGCATAAAGGGCAAAGAAAGAAAGAAAGGAACATTCATTTTTATATTCCAACCTTTGCTGCCTTCTGTGTACAGTTAATTATGAGATTTTTTTCTGCATGTATCAATTTATGTTCAATGAGATTGTAGTGAGCAAAATGAAAAAATATTAGATATTTTCAAGTTTGGTGAATTGAGTTCTTTTCGAACAACTTTTTGGCTCAAAAATGACTTTCTGCCGTCCCTTTCGTTACCTCGTAATTGAGTTATTCTGTTCTAGTACAAGAGTATCCCCTTACAGAATCTAGTAATTCAGCCTAGCAAATAGTAACAGTCAAAATAGATTATTGGGTCCTTTTGAAAATAGATTACTCGCTCATTCATTATAGACCAAAACAGAAATTTTGAGGAAAGTGTGTCTACCAAGCTGTCAGATCCTTCTTTTCTTTCTCCCATTTCTTCGCCTTGTGGCTCTTATGGAAGAGTGCTTCTATTTCTTCGTGCTTTTTTTCCAGACGGTTAGCCGTCCTCCTTTTGCGCTGTTAGTCACCCCTCCATAGTGCGAGGGGGCCCAGGATGGGCCACGTGGAGGCTGCGCAGGCGGGAATGATGAGGCGGCCTGTGGGCAATGCTTCTTATCGTCGCGTTCCATGCAGGTAGCGTTGTTCATGGCTGCTTCTCATGCTGAGCCCGATACCGGTGTCAGAAGGCCTGTGGACAGTGATGTCGTTCATTATTAGCTCGGACTCGTTCGCCGCCTCTTCTATAGCTTGCGGCTCTTCCATCGTTGGCAGGCTTACTTTTCATCAAAATTACCATCACAGCTCTGTTTCATTGGATACGTATCACAGTATTTCTTCATACATTTATTTTCCCACACACTCGACACGCCAATATAAACTTTCATTAAATACGTTACATGCACACCATCAAAAACATTAAGGCTTATTCACTCATACTCCATTCAGCTTTCCAGACCGATAGGATGAGGAGAGCCTACCACCCTCAGGCCCACCCTACCTAATATAGCCAGCCTCCTGGCACCCGTCTGTCAGGGCTTTCTAAGGTCAGGAGGGCGACAAAATGAAAATAATAACATGCAGAAAATTATAAAACCAATAAAGTGATCCACACCCCCCACCCACACCATTGGTCCCCTCATTCACACACACATGCTCACAGGAATCACGCAGCTACCACAGAACAAGGAACACAACACTCACACTTACACATATATTCCTAGCCTAATATCACAGAGCATCTTTTATAAATATTCCTCCCATTGCCTAACGCTATATGCCTTACTCTAATATCACGGGTGCGTGCTAGTGGGCCAGCCCTTTTTTTCCATTATGCGCTCAACATAATGTTGTTGCTGTGACGTTGCCTGCACCTTGCATAGCCTTTGTCCATACTGACAGTCTGCTATCAGCGGTTGTGCTTTCTATTCGCGAGTTCCACTGTCGGCGCTCATGGTGGTAGAGGGCACACTCCGTGAAAACATGCTCGGCGGTTTCGGGAGCTCAACATGCGCATGCTGGGGGGGCTTCATTCCAAAATCGTGCAGCTTTGCTGCGAAATCGCCCGTTAGAAACTGGGTAGTATTGTGGAGCCACGAATTTCGCTTTTAATCTTTCCGTTATATTGGGTCATATCCGGAAAGTGTGACGGCCTTTGGAGGAATCGGTCCACTTTTCTATATAAATATGTAGATCGCAGACCATCAGTAGTTTAGTACCTAACTCCGTACTTGTTACTAGGTACCTACCTAAATCACGTGTTAAATGTTGCTAAAATAAATAATTCTATCAATACAAACAGTAGCTAAAATGGCAAAAAGAAACACAAATGAAGTTCTGAAGGGAAATTGCTGATGTGGAGTGAAAAAAATGCTGCACATTATCACACAAAGGTTTATTATTTACATGTATAGATGCCCCTTCTGCGTTGATCACTGTTTTCAGGTGTAGTTCTGAATGCAAAATAAATAATATTTATTTTTTGGTCCCGGCTGGGATCCGAACCTGCGACATTCAGTACAAAACAACATGCGTAACCACAAATAATCATAAATGGTATGAAATCGAGTTGATTGTTCCGAGATATTATTTCATGTGAAGAATGATGGTTATTCTGAGTTTTGCTGATAGGTATTGTTTTAATCTGAGCAAACGTTATGCTTAATGCTAGAATTTTAACAACAAATAATTAATGAGAGAATTCTTGAGACCACCGCATATCTATGAAACTACTGTTGCCTGGGCGGCCCCAGTAGGTACTCGTTTTAGGGCTTTCCCAGGGGAAGCACATAAAAGAGAGATCTACGCAAAAGGGGAATCTATGTAGAAAATAATAAATCCTTGTGTAATAATCTGCAGCGTTTTTTATTTTACTAGGAATTTATTATTATTATTTTTTTTTAGACATTAAATTATTCCGAAAGCTTTTCGGATGTTAGGTACATACCTACAATATGTTAGCGTATTTTCGGGGCTTCTAACATGAAAAACATAGGTAAGTACCTAGTATCTAGGGACGCGGGAGCGTCCTGCCGCCAACAAAACCGAAAACCTCCATACCTACCTACCTACCTACAGAAGGCATGGCATGAGTACACCCAGCGGTGACGAAAGCGTGTCTAAATATGGAGCGGAAATGTACCGGTACAACCGTAGCGGGCAAGGACGTAGGTTTGCCGTTATTTGGGTACACCAGAGCGAAATTCGGGCCTCGTTATTTGGGCATCAAGAACAGCATCCACGAAGAAAAGCAAATGCGCTGTAAAAAAGGAAGTATAGTGGTTAGAAAACCTCGGAAGTATATACAAATAAAACAAAAAGATCGCGCGATTCAAGTTTATTCTTAGGGTCAGCGCCAAATTGTCAAACATTTTTCAAGATAATGAACGAACATAAGGTATCTAGTTTTAAATTTTATTTCATGTTATAGTATAATGTAATGTATTTCATGTTATAATATAATATATAGTATAATGTAATGTATTTCATGTTATAATATAATATATAGTATAATGTTATAGGCATCATCATGAAATAAAATTTAAAACTTAAAACTGTGTATAACTTTACATGCCATATTTTCAAGGAAATTTGTTTGGTATCCTTAACCGTATTTTGTCTGCTGATGCGGGGTTCAATGTTTGAAGACCAGGCCAGCAATAATATATTGACTTTATTTCAATAGCTTATTTCGTTTACTATAAACTAGCCATTATACTGTGGTTAATGCATGACGTGGTTAATTATCTTCATACCTCCCTATCTATATTGCTTCAACGCGGGTGCATCATGCCATGCAGGTTTGGGTGTACTTGTACAACTTGTACTCATGCCATGCGCGTTCGGGTGCTACTGAGAAATTTGTAGGTACTGGGAAAAAATGTTTGCTTCATCAATGCAAAAAGATGTGATGTCCCTGCCCCAAATAACCCTGTCTTAAAAAGGTACCTGCCAAAAAAAAAAAAAAAAACCTCCTCAGCCGCAACAAGGATTGATAAATGCAAAAAGATGTGACCCTGTAAAATTTACCCGCAAAAAGCTGCACGCCAAAAAGCGTTGTAAGAAATTTCACGGTTTGAGGGTAAGGAACAGGTTTCTTTATCTTACAGCAGGGTTATTTTTGGGGAGTTTTTTTTTATTGAATAGGTACGTTTTTTATTTTATTCAATAAAAGCGTCATACAACACATGAAGAGTTTTAGAAAAATCTATATAATACACATCATTCTAAACTTATAGTGGTTTTTGACCCTAAGGTTCGTGACCCGTCAGGCTCGTCTCTTCCACTGCTATTTTATGTCTGCGTATGTATATATGTATCCGCAGTTTCACCGATAACGCACACCGTAAGTGCTGGAAGAGTTACACAGATATGTGCAGAGTTACACAGACATTTGTAACAATATTTACAGGTTGTTCCTAAGAAGTTAGTAAGTTCACTTAGTTTATATTCAGTACTAGCTGTGTACCCGCGCTTCGCAACGGTAGATTTTAATATGCCTGTATCCCCCCCTCCACAACTGATCAGAAACCTTCCCCAATGCCAACCCTAACTGCCTTTAACCCCCCCTCCCCCCGTATCCTATGAACCCTCCCTACCTGGTTAGAAACATTCCTCAATGTTCACACAACAAATTCCCAAAGTTGCACTCCAATTGGTCAAGTAGTTTTGAAATTTCTGTAGACCCCCCCCCTCTCATAACCTGTACCCCCCTCCCACTAACATCCTGATTGAAGTACCACTTGAATGTACTCGTCGAGCTGAATCCAGAATCTAAGAATTTAATTACAATCGGATTTACGTCCAACCGTTCAAAGTTATTATAAGCATAAACGTCCTCATAGAAGTGATTATAACACGTTTTTTAGTAGTATTTCATTCATAGCGTTTCAACGGATGGACAGATTCAAATGCGGATTTTTCATAAACCTTCCCAGATAAATTCTGCGTCAAATGGTACCAGCCGCAACTTTCTACGTTCAGCCGTTCTCAATTGATGCCGAGACAAACAAACAAACAAACAAACAGACAAACAGACACTGTTTTATTATATGTATAGATTATTCAGTACATAAAATAGGTACGAAGGCTGATCTGTGTTGTGCTAATTTAAACCTATTTATAATAAAACTTTCGTTATTTTCTAGCTCAAAATATTCTAGAACCATTTTTTTAAATTGTCCTGTTGATGTTGAAGTATTGGTTAGGAGTGGTAACTGTTCAAAAGGGCTGGAGAAATCGTTATGTGGCTGTGGTATCTGGACGTGGACGTAGTTGGCATTTGCTCGCGTCGGTCTAATCATCCCCGCTTGCTTAGTAAATAAATTCAGATGTTTATGTATATCCAAAACAGTTCTATGAATATAAGCCATTCTTGGAGTGAGAACATCGAAGCGTTTGTACAGGGAACTAGTTGAAGTACGTTTAACTTTGATAGTATAGACATAGCAATGAGTATAGTCTATTCTCAAAACTATATTCATTGCTATGTGTATACTATTAAAGTAGATATATACATTAGCATAATGCACAGTTTTAAGATTTTCTTTCGTCAGCCAACTTCGTAGCGCCAGTAAGTAGTGCATGGATTTCCTGATTCTATTGACCATTGCAGCTACATGATCCTTCCACTTGAGATGCTGATCTGCGTGCACTCCTAGGTATTTTATAGTATTCAGCCTTTCTATTTCCATGCAGCTGCACATATTTCTTATATGCTGCAGTTTTCCTTGTGTACTTTGAGTTTAGAGACATTAGGAAGTCCTGTTTTGTTTGCTGAGAATGTAACGTACTTAGTTTTCGAAAGGTTCATGGTGAGACTATTTATGCTAAACCATTAGGCTACTTCACAGAAAGTAATTTCTGCGATATAGCTAGCTCCCAGGTTTTCTCACTTATCACAATAGCTATATCATCGGCAAAAGCTACAAATTTGCATCTCATGTTCATAGTAAATAGGTAATTTATATGCATCAGAAATATAATTGAGCTAAGGACAGATCCTTGCGGTACTCAAATGCAGATTTTTTTTTAGATTGATATCAATATCATGAATTTGCACATATGCTGTCTATCTGTGAGGTAGGTACGATTTAAACCATCTAACTGCAGTTTTATCAAGTCCGATTCTTTCAAGTTTAAGGACTAGTCTTGATGTTTCTATTGAGTCAAATGCTTTTGTATGAAGATCAACGAATATTGATATTATTTTTGCCTCCTTCGTGCAGCCCCTTTGTTATTTCCGTTAGTTGTTAGTAGATTAACTAGCGCATCCTCTGTTCCCATGTGCTGTCGAAATCCAAATTTGATAGGTGATAAGAGATTATTTGATTCAAGGTATTCTATTGGCTGCGATTTGGCTATTTTTTCAAATATTTTCGCAAAGTTTGATAGAAGCGAAATATGACGGTAATTGCTTTCTAGTGTTCTTGATCCATTTTTATACAGAGGTCGCACTATAGCTATTTTGAGGCAATTTGGAAATTCACCCTGTAATAAACCTAGGATAATCATGTGGATAAGAGGGGATGCTAAAAATAGTGCCGTGTTTTTAATCACGCTGGATAATATTCCGTCCCAGCCTGGACCTGTCCCACCCCTGATTGATGTGATAGCTTTGAACACCTCTTCCGTTATAGTGGTCCTAAAACTCATTTTAGATGACGCCATGTTCGGAACATCTCTGGTTGGTTGATAGTTTTTAAATTCTGAGTTCAATTGTTTTCCTACTGAGGTAAAAAAAACCATTCACCTTATTGACTGTTTCTCTGAGGTCCTTCATTTCCTCACTATCACAAATCAATTTCTTGATCACAATAGAGTCGTTGAGCTTTTTACCTAGTGCCGTGTTAATTGTTTTCAAACTTTTGAAGGGTTGTTAGATGTGGCAAGTTGTGATCTGAAATAATAATTTTGTGAGTGACAGGGAAGAGATTTCAGTTTGTTACGGTAATTAGTGTTATGTTTCTTGGATTTTGATCATTAGGATTTCGCTGTAGGTTTTAACCCATTCTATCCATTTTGTTTATTGAGTTCACTAGGATAATCCATGGTTTTAGTTTGCGCTGTTTATGGTTTTTCGGTCCATTGTATGCGGAGCTGAACTGTATACAGTTTTTCACGATTGTGATAAACAATTCATAAGGTCTTGATTCACCTGTTTTTCTAGTGTTATACAAATTGATGGTTATTGCGATTGATTTCAGACAATTTCCCAGGTTTTTGACTCATAAAAAATGAATTTTGGGAGCTGAACCTTCGTTACAACCACTATTGTTCACTCGTTGGTCAATATCGACTTCATATTTGTCTTCTCGCACTAAAAAAACATGGAAAAAGATACCTCAAAAGCTCATTTTACTAAAACACCAAAAAACCCTATTTTTACACTCATTTTCACCCATAAGACCCCTGGGTGTATTCCGATCGTGCTGCAAAGTTTGGGGACACAACTAGGGCCCAAATGGAGTCTGTGTGCGAAAGAACGAATTTTTTAAAACCGAAAATGAAGTAGTTATGCATGATACGGCGTACGGAGTACGGCAGAAGCCGGACGGCGGACGGCAGACGGACATTGCATTTTTAGAATCTACGCACGTTGAAACGTTCAAGAAAAAATTTTGAGGGGGTGTTATAAAAAATTTTTGCTGTATTATTCACTTTATTATTCACAGAATAATAAACCAAAACTGAATGACGGAAGCCACATCTCTACATTGCGTGGGACTATTTCCTGGCGAGAGAAAGTGCTCTTCATGATCCGAAGTTTCAATTTCCATAATCTGTGAGATTTAAGAGATCCTTGTAGCGCATTTACGTAGCTTGGACAGCTGGCGTCACTAGCAGCGTGGTCATGTGCTATATTGAACTTTTTACAGTTTATGCAGTTTGGGTGGTCTTTCTTTTCACAGGTAGAAGTGTCGTGAGCTCCTGCACAATGGGCACATGCTAATGTTTGCGCCTTACAAGATGCGTCCTCTATTCTGCAACTACTCCAAACTAAATAGACTTTTTGCAAATTGAGAAGTTTCTTACGTAGCTCTGAGGATACTTCAATAGTTTGATTCACATTTAGGCTGCTTTTTCTCCCAAATTTGGAACCAAATTTCATTTGATCCTTTATTTTACGTTCCTCCATATTGTTTAGTTTAACCAGGCTTTCCCTTCTTTCCTCTTCCGTCATTTCCGAAGGAACTTCAAAAAGCGCCAGTCATGGTAACCTTTCACTGGGCGTGAGATCGCCAGTCCGATTCCATTTGAGTGTATTATTTGCCATAATTGCATTCAGATCCTCTATTCCCGCAGCTCGCATTAGTAGCTCTTTTTCTCCCAAATTACGCGCCGCTGCAATTTTAACATCTTCGTCAACCGGACTGAAAACTGCCTTCAGATCTGGTTTAATTTCTTCCAGATGTTTTCAAGGCTCTTTGTCCGTTGGGTAAACTACTATGCTGTTATCCGTTTTCAAGGCTTTTGGTTTATTATTCTGTGAATAATACACCTATGTATTCGCTCAGCAAACAATTTTTATTACACCCCCTCAAATTGTTTTCATTTATGTTTCAAGGTGCGTAGATTCAGAAAATGCAATGTCCGTCCGCCGTCCGCCGTCCACCGTCCGCCGTCCCCGTATCACACATACCGGCTTCATTCTTGGTCTAAAAAATTCGTTCATTCGCAAACATGCTCCACTTGGGCCCTAGTTGTGTCTCAAAACTATATACCCAAGGCTGTTATGGGTGAAAAATGTTTTTTTTTTTTGGCGTTTTAGCAGCATGAGCTTGTGAGCTATCGTTTGCCATGTTTTTTACGACAAAGAGACCGAATATGAGGTCAATTTTGACCAAAGATTGGAAAACGGAGGTTCTAGCAAAGTTTCAGCGTTTTGTACAAACACTGTTTCGAAGTCGCGTTTTTTCTCCGACGAGTGCTGGAAGAGAACAGAAGTAATTTTTCTATTCCTACACCAAGTAATTTTTGAAACGATCAAATGTACTCATGTAACGGAGATTTCCTGGGGCTTATGAAGAACCATAAACACGTGCTCATTGTTTTTACTGTAGACTAGCTGAAGCACAGTTGGCGTTTAGGCGGATAGTGTTGGTTTTTAGGACGTCTCTCAGTAGTGAGAGACTTATGTATTTGATCTGATGTGTGTGTGTGTGTGTGTGTGTGTGTGCGCGTGCGTGTGTGCGCGCGCGCGCGCTTGGGGTGGTTGAAAAAATGTGGGTTTCGACAAAATATTGTGCGCGCTGCCCAGGGCTAAATTTCAACCGATTTACTTGTTCCTTTGTTGTTTAACGCAGAATTAAGTCTAGTTGTGCACTACGTCGCCGGAATTTCGAAATTGATTTCTCTAGTGGTGAGGTGGGGAGGGGAGAGATCGCGGGATTTTCTGCAAATCTTGTGTCCGCTGCCAGTATTCTCACGTAAATAAGAAACAATATTTAGGTTGCAACCTAATGTTAGATCAATCAATCAATTTATCCACAATATTCTTTGGGCACTGTTAGGTATGATGATGACCTATTTTAGGTAGTCAAACATGTGGGTATCGCTGGTGATCTATACACCTATAGTGATCTATATAAGGGACGTCCACTGTAATGCATGCATTACTCTACGGGATGTTTGTAGTTGCTGTTCTACTAGGCCTAACATTAGTTGAAGATTCGGTTGAATATGATGGATAAATATATCTGCCAACGCAGCCTGAGTTACCCAGGCTTCCTTATCAGGATAATTTACAGATTTATGGGAGTTCAAAACTTGGACCACCACATTCAAAATGATGAGAACAAGGGAATAATAATAGGTACCCCGTCCTGGAGACATTAGGCTTCCACGATCGATAGCGGTAGTTAACGACACTAAGTACTCACCTGAACAAGTTGGTCGGTTGAAAACTGAAGGGGTCACCAGTAGGGAGGGTAGCCATCGCTGGGTGTAATTGACCGCCGGAAATAGGTTACGCCTGATTGCCCCTCGGAATAAAGGAACCGTGAAAATAACTATTTAGATTTTTATTTTGGGTAAACGGAGGCAGTGGTAGGTAGTATTCACCAGCTGCGGTCCTACCAACCCTGAAATGAGCCTAGTCCACAACAATAACTCTATTATAGTAGGATGTATAGTGATTAAACGTTATGCCCACTCATCGTCCTGACTGCACCACAAGCTACTAACGGCAGTAGCATTGTTTATCCTGTTTATGTTTTTTGTCCTGGAAAAAGTGAACGCAATGAGGCGTATAGAAGGCAAAAAAATAAGGCGTAAAATATGACCTCATTTCCCGATGAATGGGCTTGTTGACTTGTATTGTGTATCCGCCGTAGTATTAGTAGATAGGAAGTTGATAATTATCATTATCTTTTGACACTGAATAAACCTCAAAATCGATAGAAATATTCTTTTTGGGTTAAAAAGTATAAGATACTTTATGCGCATTGTCGACAATGAACCAGCAGTCCCTAAAGGTCGTGAACAATAATTATTTTTCTATAGGGCTCAATCATGTTTATGGATCATTCGAAACAAAATAACCCTAATGCGTTTTACTAAATGCCCGTATGATTAAATTTATATCAACTTCAAGGACACGTGTATTACATCTATCTTACATAAGTGTAATTCTTCTGTTGAAATCTAGGGATGGGTTCAGAATGCTCTGAAACGGATTAGCATCGAAAAAATTTCAGTATATCTATCTATTAAACGTTTTGCAACCACTGCAACAGTGTAGGTACTCTTGAAGGGAAACTTGCTTACAACGCAAATGGCTTCAGTTCCGTAGCATTCAGAACTCGAAGTTATACCATTTATTTATATTGCCAAAATTGTAAACCAGGTAAGGGTTTGGCTAGGTAGTGCACAAGAGCTTCCACAGCTTGGATACGGTCCCAAAATATGGAAAAACTGGAAGCAGGGCCGAAATACCTTCCCATATTATACGAACTAAATCACTCGTGAAGAAATCGTGGAAACCCATTTCAAAGAAAAACGGAGTTCATGAAAAAGTTGTCTATTTCCACTAATACACGAAAAAACGCGAAAAATACACTGCTAACTGTTAACAGTGTATTTTTCGCTTTTTTCTATTTCCTTTGTCTGTTTCTACTAATACACGAAGAAACGCAAAAAAAAACACTGTTAACTGCTAACAGTGTATTTTTAGCGTTTTGGTTTATTATTCTGCGAATAATACACCTATGTAATCGCTCAGCAAAAAATTTTTATAACACCCCCTCAAACTTTTTTCTTTTCCGTTTCAAGGTGCGTAGATTCCAAAAATGCAATGTCCGTCCGCCGTACGCCGTCCGCCATACGCCGTCCGCCGTCCGCCGTATCACGTGTACAGACTTCATTTTCGGTCTAAAAAAGTCGTTCTTTCGCACACATGCTCCATTTGGGCCCTAGTTGTGTCCCGAAACTTTTCAGCCCGATCGGAATATACCCAGGGGTGTTATGAGTGAACATGTGTGTAAAAATAGGTACTTTTGCGTTTTAGCAACATGTTGGTAACATGAGCTTTTGAAGTATCGGTTTCCATGTTTTGGGGGTCGAGAAGACCGAATATGAAGTCGATTTTGACCAAGGAGTGGAAAATTGAGGTTGTACCAGATGTTCAGCTCCCAAAATCGATTTTTTATGAGTCAAAAACCTACGAAATCGTCTGAAATCACCATCAATTTGTAGAATAACATTAGGAAAAGTGTCAACACGTGGATCAAGACAATTAAATGGCACTACCAATGATCAACGATAATAAATAAAATAAAATAAAAAAAAGGAGCGTACCACCATTGGTGGAAACCATCAGAAATAGCTATTTCAATTATTTCACATGAAAGCAACAATAAATGAACAGCCAGCATTTATGTAGGTATGTCCAATAGAATAATAAACCCATGTGACAAGGACTTTGCAGCGTTTTTTCGTTTATTAGTGGAAATGGACAACTTTTTCAACAACTCCGTTTTTCATTCCGATATTATATTAAGAGGCATTATTCTCGGAGCAGCAGAAGGAGCTGGAAGCGGGACCGATGAACTACGATGTCAAAAAACGTCTACCAAGTTGGGTGGGCAGTATAGTTTGCTCACTCATTGTAACATGGACGTATAGAATCAGTTAGTAAAAAAATTATGAGTCAAAATGACTGAATAGCAGTAAGTAGAGTAGTAATCAATTACCTAGTAGGCGCAATAGGATTATAGGTGCTAATATTAGTGTTTCAAATAGTTGAGGTATAAAACACTGAAAGAACCAAACGAAACGTGGATATTTATAACTTATCAATATAATATGGATGGATCAGAATATTTGATTTATATTGCTAATAGGTCGTTTTCTAGGTTCGCACATGCGGGATTTGATATCACCATGGTGATTTTCACCGAAATGTAGCGTTTCAAGTGAACTATGGACTTGTTTACTCGGTTACTGTCCTCGTTTGTGATGTTCAGCGCGATGTGATCATGTGTGATATAGGGCCTACTATTTTTCTGTCAATCATTTGTCAATCGGCTTGATAATCCTTTAACCCTTTGACTACCAGTTTTGAGAAAAAATAATTTGCGAAGATTTTCTTGAGGTGCCACAGACCAACTTTGGAGTCATTGGGATCATTTGGGTGAATTTTACAGGGCGGGACAAAACATGTCCCGGTGATGGAGTATGGCACCAAATTTTGTCCCAGTTGTTTACCATTGATGTCCCAGTTCTGTCCCATTGGTTTGAATATGCTCTCCCACACGTATCCCAATTGCAGATTTGTATGATGGGGTGGGACAAAGTAATCCCAGTTGTGGTGCATGGCTCCTAATTCTGTCCCAGTTGAATACCAATTATTTCCCAAATCTGTCCAATTTGTTAGACTGCTCTCATCTATCCAACCCAATTGAGGGTCTAAGGATTATTTTGTTCTATAGGTTATAATACATAAGCAGTTGTATAAATTCAGAAATATTGTAATACATTTTTGAAAGTAAAAATTAGTTTTATTTCCATTTGTTTTGTTTATTCCATTTATATTGTTTAGTTATTCCACACCGCCTTAGCAGTTCACTCCTATTATTGAATCCTGTAGATAGGTACATGATGCATGAACACAACACATAGATACGCCGAAAAAGGCCGAACACCACAGTACTGATCCGAATGCGACGAAATTCCAGTTGGACCAACTAAGACCTAACCCCGAACTACCATAAACGTTTGAGCCAATTTGGACCATTGGGTAATGAGTTATGGCAGTTCACATAAATTCGTACACACACATACTCAACTGCCTGAAGGAGCAGAAATTTCAACTTTTTCTGACAGATTCGTGTAATAAGTACAAAAATGAAAACATAAGGCCTTGGCCGAGCCTCCGACGGCCGAGCCTAAAGACAGCCACCATGCAACCTACCCACTGGTGGACTCTGGTATACAACTGGGACAGAACTTGTCCCAGTAGGTATAAATAACCATTTCATGGTAACTACGTAGGTATGTATGGTACTATGTCGTGTCGGTACTTAGTAAAACATTATTAGCAAGAAAAAAACTACAGTGAATGGTACTGTTGCCTAAATTGGTGGAATATAACGTTGGTTGAACATAAATCATGCAACAGCCCACACTGATAACAGGTAAAAAGAAATAAGCAATATCAGTACCCAGAACCCCCGGGACAGCAACTTTTTACAGTTTTCCTAGTTAGTAGGGTAGATTTACTAACAGGTCAAACAGGTTTCGATGCAAAAACACGAAAATTCAGCCCTAGAGGTCCTTCCGAAACTGGCGCAATTCACTACCACCAATCTGAAGAGAAAACCACGCCGCAACTGATAAGAATGGGTCCTGGTCCACTTGGGGTGAACTCTTGCGGCAGTTTGAGGTATCTTCGCGTTGGTGGGATCCTAACGAACAACTGGGACGTTGAATGATTGGAATCTATGCAATTTTCGTCCCGCTAGGATTTTTTAAGTGAGAAATGTCCCGATTTGTCCCATTGGGAGTCAAAGGGTTAAACTCACTATGTCGAAGACGAGAGGAGGTAGCAGGGAGACGGCTTTCTGTTGAAAAAGCACTTCAAGTACCCCATGCATGCAAGGAAGGTAAGTTATGAATCCGTTTCATGTTCAATTACATCTATAAGTACGTTTCATACAGAAATACCGTTATAAATTCACTTTTGTTTTGGTCTTAGCTTCAATCTGATTTAATAAATAAATGATTCCACAACGACAACAAGTGTGCATATGATTGTACGTACCTATAGATAATTTTTGATATGCATGATCATCCAGGGTCAAATGACGGTCCCACATGAATTTCATGTTTACTTCATGCGAGCTCCGTTGCCCCAGGATGCACTAATCACCGATTTCCATGAAACTCTGCAGGAATTTTGTACTATTTTTGTACCTTTTTGTACCACCCTTCCCGATTTTTGTACCACCTTCCTTCGTGTAGTTTAAAAAAAAACAAAATTGTGTATCCTGGGAACACGGAAAAATTGCAACTATCTCCGATCGACCTGACACTTGCCGGGAATTTTGTACTAATTTTGTACCTTTTTGTACCACCATACTCGATTTTTGGACCACCTCCCTTCATGTCGAAATTTGCGAACAAATTGTGTATCCTAGGAACACGGAAAAAATAAAGTGTCTTCCAATCAGCCTCATATTTTGCAGGAATATTGTACTATTTATGTACCTTTTTGTACCACCCTCACAGATTTTTGTACCATCACCCTTGACAGAGAAATTTGAATTTGAAAACAGCGTATCCAAGTCAAATGGAAATAACTAATAGATTCTTCAATTTCCTTGAAACTCGACAATAAAATTCTAATAAATGCGAAAAAAATTCTATCACCAAGCCCGATTTTTGTAC
This sequence comes from Leptopterna dolabrata, assembly GCA_954871275.1. Taxonomy (NCBI): domain Eukaryota; kingdom Metazoa; phylum Arthropoda; class Insecta; order Hemiptera; family Miridae; genus Leptopterna; species Leptopterna dolabrata. The sequence continues at coordinate 53,324,279 of OX940974.1, read as the reverse complement.
CACCTTCCTTCATCGTTAAATTTGAATTTCAAAATGGTTGGTTCCAAGGAAAAATACAAAAATTAAATGTGCTCCAATCTTAGTGAGACTTAGCTCGAATTTTGTACCCTCCATGGTAATAATTATTCCACTAAGTTCGATTTTTGTACCACCTTCCGTCATAGGATAATTTGAATTTGAAAATTTCGGTGTATCCTGGGCATAGGGAGAAAAAGTGAAAAGTGCTTCAATTTCCTTGAAACTGGGCAGGGATACTCTAGTAATTCTATAAATTTTTGTACCACCAAGCCCGATTTTTGTACCACCTTCCTTCATCGTAAAATTTGAATTTCAAAATGGCTGGTTCCAAGGAAAAATACAAAAATTAAATGTGCTCCAATCTTCGTGAGACTTCGCTCGAATTTTGTACCCTCCATGGTAATAATTATTCCACTAAGTTCGATTTTTGTACCACGTTCCGTCATAGGATAATTTGAATTTGAAATTTTCGGTGTATCCTGGGCATAGGGAGAAAAAGTGAAAAGTGCTTCAATTTCCTTGAAACTGGGCAGGGATACTCTAGTAATTGTATACATTTTTGTACCACCAAGCCCGATTTTTTTACCACCTTGCTTCATCGTAAAATTTGAATTTAAAAATGGCTGGTTCCAAGGAAAAATACAAAAATTAAATGTGCTCCAATCTTCGTGAGACTTCGCTCGAATTTTGTACCCTCCATGGTAATAATTATTCCACTAAGTTCGATTTTTGTACCACCTTCCGTCATAGGATAATTTGAATTTGAAATTTTCGGTGTATCCTGGGCATAGGGAGAAAAAGTGAAAAGTGCTTCAATTTCCTTGAAACTGGGCAGCGATACTCTAGTAATTGTATACATTTTTGTACCAACAAGCACGATTTTTGCACCACCTTGCTTCATCGTAAAATTTGAATTTGAAGGAAATTTACAATAATTAAAGGTGCTCCAATCTTCGTGAGACTTCGCTCGAATTTTGTACCCTACATGGTGATAATTATTCCACTAAGTTCGATTTTTGTACCACCTTCCGTCATAGGATAATCTGAATTTGAAATTTTCGTTGTATCCTGGGCATAGGGAGAAAAAGTGAAAAGTGCATCAATTTCCCTGAAACTGGGCAGCGATACTCTAGTAATTGTATACATTTTTGTACCACCAAGCCCGATTTTTGTACCACCTTGCTTCATCGTAAAATTTGAATTTCAATGAAAATTACAAAAATTAAATGTGCTCCAATCTTCTTGCGACTTCGCTCGATTTTTGTACCCTCCATGGTAATAATTATTCCACTAAGTTCGATTTTTGTACCACCTTCCGTCATAGGATAATTTGAATTTGAAATTTTCGGTGTATCCTGGGCATAGGGAGAAAAAGTGAAAAGTGCTTCAATTTCCTTGAAACTGGGCAGCGATACTCTAGTAATTGTATACATTTTTGTACCACCAAGCCCGATTTTTGTACCACCTTCCTTCATCGTAAAATTTGAATTTGAAGGAAATTTACAAAAATTAAATGTGCTCCAATCTTCGTGAGACTTCGCTCGAATTTTGTACCCTCCATGGTAATAATTATTCCACTAAGTTCGATTTTTGTACCACCTTCCGTCATAGGATAATTTGAATTTGAAATTTTCGTTGTATCCTGGGCATAGGGAGAAAAAGTGAAAAGTGCTTCAATTTCCTTGAAACTGGGCAGGGATACTCTAGTAATTCTATAAATTTTTGTACCACCAAGCCCGATTTTTGTACCACCTTCCTTCATCGTAAAATTTGAATTTCAAAATGGCTGATTCCAAGAAAAAATACAAAAATTAAATGTGCCCCAATCTTCGTGAGACAGCTCGAATTTTGTACCCTCCAAAACAATAATTATTCCACTAAGTTCGATTTTCGTACCACCCTCCTACATAGGAAAATTTAATATGCTCCAATGTTCTTGACACTTGGCTGGAATTCTATACCCAAAAAGGCAATAATTATCCCACAAAGTTCGATTTTTTTACCCCTCCTTGATAGGAAACTTTTGATTTGAAATTAATGATTTAGCTGGGGGAAATGCAGATGAAGTAAAAATGCTCAGATTCCTGGCTTTCGAGCTTTCGCCTTACTCTTAATGTAGAAATACGTTGTTCTGATTACTTGAAACCCTAATTACTCCTCAACTATTCCTGAAAATTAAAGTAAGGTTGCAAAAAAAAAGAACCTGTTCTTTAACTTTTTTCAATAGTGGAAATTTTCGTCATAGTCGGAAAGTAACATTACTATATTATTACTATAAAATACATACAGAAGAGAAGCCATGAGTTCGGCCTCGCCTGATACATCAATGTTGTTACAAAATTAATGTACTACAAAGTATGATGACTCCTCACCATAACTATGTATTTTCTTTCATCAGAGAAGAAATAATAATGGAACTGCCAGCACCTTGTGAAATACTCACGGATCACGTTCCAGTGTGTTCGACCCTCGAGAACGGATTGATAATAGTGCTTAATACTTGACACACTGGAGTGATCAGAGAACATATATTCAGCAGTCCGCCCACATTCGAGCGGATTTAGTGCTCAGAAAGTTTAGCCATCGGGCTATGTACTTTTGCACGCCCTCGCGCTCTGATTTAATAGACAGTAAATACTTACTGTTGCACCAAGCTACTATTCGCACTACAAACTCTCTCAGGGCTTCATAATTTGGCATAGAGCAAGTTTCCTCAGTTTTTAACTTCAAGGGAACTTACTAGTGACTCCGACTGAAACAAGAGAATAACACAGAACTAAAAGGTTCAGGAAAATGAAACAAACTTGCGCTGGTGTTTTATGAATGAAGACCACTAGTAGACTGACTGAAAAGCCCTTCTATAGACAGGCCTCCGCCTGGGAGTGTGCCCAGACCACACCTGTACGCTCCTACTCGAGAAGTATGCCCACCCCTGGTAGGAGCATTCGCATGGAGCCCCCTTCCCACGTATTTCACAAGGTGCTGGCAGTTCCATTATTATTTCTTCTCTGATGAAAGAAAATACATAGTTATGGTGAAGAGTCATCATACTTTGTAGTACATTAATTTTGTAACTATATTGATGTATCAGGCGAGGTCGAACTCTTGGCTTCTCTTTCTGTATGTATTTTATAGTATTCTTCACTTTAATGTTACTTTCCGACTATGACTGTAAAATTTCCACAATTGAAAAAAGTTAAGGAACAGGTCCTTTTTTTTGCAACCTTACTTTAATTTTCAGGAATAGTTGAGGAGTAATTAGGGTTTCAAGTAATCAGAACAAAGTATTTCTATATTAAGATTAAGGCGAAAGCTCGAAAGTCAGGAATCTGAGCATTTTTACTTCATCTACATTTCCCCCAGCTACATCATTAATTTCAAATCAAAAGTTTCCTATCAAGGAAGGGTAAAAAGCTCGAACTTAGTGGGATAATTATTGCCTTTGTGGGTACAGAATTCGAGCCAAGTGTCAAGAACATTGGAGCATATTAAATTTTCCTATGTAGGAGGGTGGTACGAAAATCGAACTTAGTGGAATAATTATTACCATGGAGGGCACAAAAATCGAGCGAAGTCGCAAGAAGATTGGAGCACATTTAATTTTTGTAAATTTCCTTGAAATTCAAATTTTACGATGAAGCAAGGTGGTACAAAAATCGGGCTTGGTGGTACAAAAATGTATACAATTACTAGAGTATCGCTGCCCAGTTTCAAGGAAATTGAAGCACTTTTCACTTTTTCTCCCTATGCCCAGGATACACCGAAAATTTCAAATTCAAATTATCCTATGACGGAAGGTGATACAAAAATCGAACTTAGTGGAATAATTATTACCATGGAGGGTACAAAAATCGAGCGAAGTCGCAAGAAGATTGGAGCACATTTAATTTTTGTAAATTTCCTTCAAATTCAAATTTTACGATGAAGGAAGGTGGTACAAGAATCGGGCTTGGTGGTACAAAAATGTATACAATTACTAGAGTATCGCTGCCCAGTTTCAAGGAAATTGAAGCACTTTTCAATTTTTGTCCCTATGCCCAGGATACAACGAAAATTTCAAATTCAAATTTTCCTATGTAGGGGGGTGGTACAAAAATCGAACTTAGTGGAATAATTATTACCATGTAGGGTACAAAATTCGAGCGAAGTCTCACTAAGATTGGAGCACATTTAATTTTTGTATTTTTCCTTGGAACCAACCATTTTGAAATTCAAATTTTACGATGAAGGAAGGTGGTACAAAAATCAGGCTTGGTGGTACAAAAATTTATAGAATTACTAGAGTATCCCTGCCCAGTTTCAAGGAAATTGAAGCACTTTTCACTTTTTTCCCTATGCTCAGGATACACCGAAAAATTCAAAATCATATTATCCCATGACGGAAGGTGGTACAAAAATCGAACTTAGTGGAATAATTATTACCATGGAGGGTACAAAATTCGAGCGAAGTCTCACGAAGATTGGAGCACATTTAATTTTTGTAAATTTCCTTCAAATTCAAATTTTACGATGAAGGAAGGTGGTACAAAAATCGGGCTTGGTGGTACAAAAATGTATACAATTACTAGAGTATCGCTGCCCAGTTTCAAGGAAATTGAAGCACTTTTCACTTTTTCTCCCTATGCCCAGGATACACCGAAATTTTCAAATTCAAATTATCCTATGACGGAAGGTGGTACAAAAATCGAACTTAGTGGAATAATTATTACCATGGAGGGTACAAAATTCGAGCTAAGTCTCACTAAGATTGGAGCACATTTAATTTTTGTATTTTTCCTTGGAACCAACCATTTTGAAATTCAAATTTTACGATGAAGGAAGGTGATACAAAAATCGGGCTTGGTGATGGAAATTTTTTCGCATTTATTAGAATGTTATAGTCGAGTTTCAAGGAAATTGAAGCATCTATTAGTTATTTCCATTTGACTTGGATACGCTGATGTTTTCAAATTCAAATTTCTCTGTCAAGGGAGGTGGTACAAAAATCGGTGAGGGTGGTACAAAAAGGTACAAAAATAGTACAATATTCCTGCAAAATATGAGGCTGATTGGAAGACACTTTATTTTTTCCGTGTTCCTAGGATACACAATTTGTTCTCAAATTTCGACTTGAAGGGAGGTGGTACAAAAATCGAGTATGGTGGTACAAAAAGGTACAAAATTAGTACAAAATTCCCGGCAAGTTTGAGGTCAATCGGAGATAGTTGCAATTTTTCCGGGTTCCCAGGATACACAATTTTGTTTTTTTAAAAACTACACGAAGGAAGGTGGTACTAAAATCGGGAAGGGTGGTACAAAAAGGTACAAAAATAGTACAAAATTCCTGCAGAGTTTCTTGGAAATCGGTGATTAGTGTATCCTGGGGCAACGGAGCTCTTCAAGCGGGACCATCAAACTGGAATAACTGGCACATAAAGTAATGTAAATAGCAAATAATTATTCATATTTGAACTTGTTCACTATATAGGTTCGAGATTTTCTGAATATTATCCTAAGTAGCCACTTGTTTGTTGCAGCTCCTCTTGTGAAGATCCTGGTCGATGTGATCCTCCACGTTTTAGTGATGATGGTCCAGTATATTTTATTGATGAACCAGAATATATCAGTGAGAAGGATATAACACTATCCAGTCGCACCACCCAATAGGGCCACATCTCAAAAATCCGAACTTCTCAGGAGGAGAGTTCGACAATTTTGACCGCCCATAGAAAGTTCAAGCTAAGGTCTTGGAACTTGAAAGTGCTGTAGAAACCTTCTATTCACATTTCGGTCCAAATATGTTCAATGCTTCTGTATATAAATTACATGGATCTAGGTCCTAAACTAGTTATGCATGGCCTTATTGCACTGCAATAATTCACGTTTTTTAGTTACGCATCATTGTTGTTAGCTATATATTGTTGTCTGATTTCACCAGCCTTTATTCATAATTTTAATTTTGATTCATTTTTAATTACGTACCTATGTAGTTAATCGTGACTTTAAATTAATAAATTTAAACAAAAAACAGTACAATACTCTTTAAAACTAATTTAGGGTGGAGGACCCAGCTATTGGACAGGCACCAGCTATTGGACATCTCGCCTTATTTTTTGATTTCATAAAGTTTTAGGCGGGAGTTTCACGGCGCCAGTATTTTTATTTGTTAAAGGAACTTCCCTTGATTACGCTGATGTGCTTTAAAAACATTCAGAATGTTCATACAATTTTCAGTTCGCTCTGACATTTCGAGAGCGTTGGATCGGACGAGTTCCTTGTGAATTTGGTAAGGAATCGGCGTGCATTCATATGCTATTTTCATACTATTCCATTGATTTTATGATTTCTTTTTGTTTGTCCCCATTATCCAAGTAGTTTACCTAGCAGTTGGTGTGCAGAAATAATTGTTTTATAGTTTTTAACTAATTATAATGAGGGTGTCCAATGGCTGGATCCAGAAAGTTGATGATGTCCAGCTATTGGACGGCCGTCCAATAGCTGGTAACGTGTAGATTTTCGCAGGTTCCAGCTATTGGACAGGGGCAAGTAATTAAGAGAAAACTCTCTTTCCACCCACATTCTGTTCCTTTAGTAGGTTTCTAACCTAAGTACTTATTTCTTAGACACTGAAGACGAAGTCGAAACCGAAAAACGTTGCAAATGATTACATAACAGTTCATTATTTACCTGCATAGTTGCCCCTTCTGCGTAGATCTGTATGATGCCCCTTCTGAGCTCTCCCAGGAAAGCCCTAAATGGAGCACTGGAGCCGGCCCGGGAATTACAGTGTCATAAAAACCAGAATGTAAAACTGCAAAATTCAGATGTAGTTCTGGAGGTAAACTGTTAATATGGAGTGAAAAATATTTTTGTGTTCCCGGCTGGGATTCGAACCTGCGACCTTCAACGTGGGATTACCGGGCCTAAACAACGGAGCTACGGGGCACATGGGTACGAGGCAAGTGATGTGCGCTCTCAGTCCAGGTTGAAGCCTGCATATGCGCTGCTCTTTAGGGCAAATTCAATTTTATGGTAACATCGTAGAATGCTCAGGATGGTCTCAAATTTTCAGAAAATAAGCAAACTGTTTTAAAATGGGAGAAAACCCACACCTCAAAATACAATTTGCGAGATAGGGATACTCTGGATAATTCAACCCCTATTTTTCACCCCTTAGTGTTGAGTGACGGTAACGCCGAGATTCGAGGATCAACTAGAGCCCAAACGGGACCGATATACCAAATTTCGTGAATTTTGGTTCATGGGAACTAAGGAAAACGCCGCTTACGGCGGACGGACGGAAATCCTTTTTATTCAATATTCGTATTCTACGTCCGTTGAAAAGTAAACTATGAAATTTTGACGGTGACGAGACTCGTTTTATGCCCCCCCCCCCCCTCCCCCAAGTAAATTTTTAGCAAAGAAGGGAGCAAGCAACGTATCCGAAGTGGATTGTGCGCCAGCTAAGAGTTCCATATGTAGTGGGCGCGGTATTTCGTATTAAGCGCCAGCCATATCCGGCGAGCTAATCAGCTGTGCTGATTAGCTAAACACGTGGAGCGGTGACGTAGGAGAGGGGTCAACGAATTGGACATCCGCAGGTGCCTCGTTGCTTCGGACTCCCAGTCGTCTTCCCCGAGCTCTCCGATAGTTAGGTGTCAGCGTGGTGGTTAAGTGTAAAGGAGTGAATAAATAAAAAGAGTGGAATAAGTACGCATGTATCCTGAGTAGTAATAATTCTCCCTACGAAGGATCCATAACACTTGGTTCCTTGGTTCCTTGGTGGCACGCCACTACTACAGGACGTCAGATCTGGTTCGTCCAGTAAGACATATTGGTCCTCCGCTTCCGTTACTGCTACGTACTCGTGAAGTTCGCCCCATGTCACCCAACTGTCTAATTGGTGATCATAAACAGGGGCTGTATGTAGGCGGTTCAGTCGGAAGGTGCTGGTCCCCTCCAGTAAGGGCAGAGCTATCAAGAACACTAAGTCAGTAGGTGTGGCTGCTGCCCTCACTGAGGCCACTTGGTTGAACCAAAATAATTCCTCTGTCTCAGGATTGTAAGGGAGTGTGACGGTAGGTGGTAACCTGAGTTTCAGTCCCGTCAGTAGGTTTCTGAGGTCTTTAGGTGTAAGTAAGTCGGGTGTTAGTGCCCTGGGGGGATATCCCACTTCTGACACCAGTGTTATGGATCCTTCGTAGGGAGAATTATTACTACTCAGGATACATGCGTACTTATTCCACTCTTTTTATTTATTCACTCCTTTACACTTAACCACCACGCTGACACCTAACTATCGGAGAGCTCGGGGAAGACGACTGGGAGTCCGAAGCAACGAGGCACCTGCGGATGTCCAATTCGTTGACCCCTCTCCTACGTCACCGCTCCACGTGTTTAGCTAATCAGTACAGCTGATTAGCTCGCCGGATATGGCTGGCGCTTAATACGAAATACCGCGCCCACTACACATAAGTATGATGTTTTCTTTCTCAGCAACTGGGGACCTCCTACCTACCACCGATTATTGTTTATCCATACAAAAGAGTCCCCAAAGAGATTGCAGATTCAGTTCCAGATGATTGGGGAGGCGGCCGTAGTCCGAGGTTTTTTTTTTCAATCTCAATAATTTTCTACCGCTATTTGACTATTAATAACATCAAGTGACCAGTTATTCTTTTTGTTGAAGACCATAAGAGCCATTTGAAATTCCAAATAAGTGTATTGTGCACGGAAATTAGGATTGTCTTAGTGCCTTTGGATCCAAATGCCATGAGACTGATACAACCTGCTGACATAGCAGCGTTTAAGCCCTTAAGGAGAGAAGAAGAGTGCCCGGAAAACCCAGTTTCTCAAAGTGTCCAATAGCTGGGCACCTGGGTGTCCAATAGCTGGGGTAAGGTATCCAATAGCCGGGGTAAACAAGTTTTCCAGCCTAAATTGATGAATATAAAAATAGTTAGCAACTGATTTAAAAAATTGAGTAGTGCAATCGACTGCTGAGGTCTTGCAGATGACGAGGAAAAAGTCGGGAGCCTTGAGAAGAGAACGGGTGAATTTTCAGAAGCATCGGAAGTCTACATTTCACCTTAGGTGTCCAATAGCTGGTTCCTTCCCCCTATTATTGAACGAGAAAAATTGAAGACGTTTTTAGGACGTCCCTCATTAGTAAGAGACGTCCTTATGTATTTGATCTGATCAGAAGAGGACACTCAGCCGAGAATGAAAAGAACCACATTCAAATCCGTTTCAGACCATCGGGAATCCAAATCCGTGAAAAACCTGTGTGTACGAGTATGTATGTGACAGAATATTGTGTGCACTGCTCAGGCCGCAATTCTCAACCGATTTGCGTGGTTCTTTCTCTGTTCGATGTAGAAAACTGTCGAGTTGTGCACTACGTTACCGGATTTTCGGACTCTACTTCTAGAAGGAGGGAAGGGGGATTAATGCTGAAAAAAGTGGGGTTTTCGGCCAAATTTTGTGCGCACTGCCCAGGCCGCAATTCTCAACCAATTTGCGTGGTTCTCTTTCCGTTCGATGTAGAAAACTGTCTAGTTGTGCCCTACGTCACTGGATTTTCGAAATTTACTTCTGGAAGGTGGAAGAGGGGTTAATACTGAAAAACGTGGGGGTTTCGGCTAAATCTTGTGTGCGCTGCGCAGGCCGCAATTCTCAACCGATTTGCGTGGTTCTCTTTCCGTTCGATGTAGAAAACTGTCTAGTTGTGCCGTACGTCACCGGATTTTCGGTATTTACTTCTGGAAGGTGGAAGAGGGGTTAATACTGAAAAACGTGGGGGTTTCGGCTAAATCTTGTGTGCGCTGCGCAGGCCGCAATTCTCAACCGATTTGCGTGGTTCTCTTTCCGTTCGATGTAGAAAACTGTCTAGTTGTGCCGTACGTCACCGGATTTTCGGTATTTACTTCTGGAAGGTGGAAGAGGGGTTAATGCTGAAAAACGTGGGGTTTTCGGCTAATCCTTGTGTGCACTACCTGGGGCTTAACTCTCAACTAATTCACTAGGTTCTTTTTTTGGTTTACACAGAAATCCGTCTAACTGTGCAGAATTCCGGAATTTATTTCTATAGTTGCGGGCGGGGGGGGGGGGGGGGGGGGGGTTCTTCGAATCTTGTGTCTGCTACCCGTATTCTAAACTTTTGCAGCTGCCATAAGACATAGGCATATAAGAAGTAGCAGCCTACTCTTACATTAGTCAATCAATTTATTCACAATATTCATGGGGCCCTGTTGTGATGGTAACATCACCTACTCTAATTTCGGTAGTCAAACATGTAAGTAAGCTGTTCATTTCACGCCACTAGTCAAGAAATCAGGTGATTAAATTGCACAATGAATTCATCATCATCATAGATCAGTTACTCAAATATACCTAGTTCCAGAGATTGATCTGCACACCACCATAAAGGAGTAATGCATTCATTATACTCTACGCCTGTACGGGATGTTTAATTTGACAGTGTTAGTCTTCATGACAACAAATAAAGTAATGATAGAATTGCTGAATCCACCGCATATTTATGAAACTGTAATTTCCCGGCCTGCTACAGTACCTACTCGATTTAGGACTTTCCTGGGGGGAGCTCGAGGGTAGGTATTGATCACAGAAAACCATGATCTATACAGGAAAATAGCTATCTATGGATGGAAAATAATGAACCGTTGTGTAATAATTTGCAGCGTTCTTGTGTTTACCGATTATTGATAATGTACCTCAGATTATTAGCGAATTTCCAGAATATTTTGCTGAGGTAAAAAATAAATATTTGGAATTTTACAGGTGTTCATCAAAATACATCGAATTTTGGTTTATTATTTTCAATAATGAACCATTGGAATCGAGCATGAAAAAAAAATTCTTACCCCCCCTCAAAATTTGATGGTTTACGTTTCAAGGTATGTAGAATCCAAAACTGCAATAAAAATATTTCTGTCTGTCCGCCGTACGCCGTACGGGCCACTTTTCTTAGTTACCATGAATCAAAATTGATGAAATTCGGGTTATAGGTTCCGTTCGGGGTCTAGTTGGTCCTCGAAGCTCGACGTTACTGTCAGTCATCTCTAAGGGGTTCAAAATAGGGGTTGAAATTCTCAGAACGCCTATACCTTTTTTTTACGTGAATTTTTTTACGGTTTTAAATAGTTCTCGAACTTGGGAGTTTTTTAAGACCACCCGGAGCACCGTACGTCCAGCCGTTCGTTCACAGTAAGGCGCCGAAATTTGCACCGACAGGCATTTTCGACACCAGGGTGAATGAAATTGTATACATCAGACCAAATCTCGTCACCAGGGACAATAGGAAATTGGCCGGAGATAAAATCATTGCTAGGGATCACCTGATTTTATAGGCGGAGTATGAGGTCGAGTTGGTTGTTCTGTGATATTATTTCATTTGAAAAATGATGGCTCTTTTGGAGTTTGTTGATAGGTAGTGAAATTTGAACAAACGTTGAAGGATTATTGATGGGTAAATTATTACTACACGATGCTAAACTAACTTACAACGGATTGTATTGGTGGGTAAAACACAACGGCTCATCTACCAGGAGGGGGCTCGATTTTGTTGATAGGTACTTTTGCAACTTGAACAAACGTTGAAGTATTATTGATGGGCAAATTATTACACAGCGGTTCATTATTCGATCTCCGTAGAAGGGGAACCCATACAGGTAAATTATTACACAACGGTTTAGGTAGGTACCTAGTAACGAGTACGGGGTTAGGTACTAACGTACATAGTACATAATGTTATATAGAAGGGTTATCTATACGGAGACCTGGGATCTGTAACAGGAGGGTATTCTGTACAAAATAATAAACCGTTGTGCAGGGATTTGCAGCGTTTTAAATTAGGATAAACTTGAGAATTAGAATAATCGAATTTATAGTGTTAAATTCGAGAAATCTTGGAATTAGATATCAGACCCTTTTAGACGACAATAATACATTCTTTATTTACTCGCAGCACTAACAAACTATGCCTAATGTTACATTTAATTTTTAAGAGTAATTTACATTGATTCAACTTCGTTATTGCCACCTATTTGAAAAATATAACATATGGAAACCTGTGAATAAAATGAAATGTGTATAGACTGGCCCTTTTTACTCCCGTCAGTGCTTGGAAGCGCGGAAGTAAAAAGGGCCAATCTCGCCGAACGAAGCAGAGTGGCCTTTCTTCCTCTCGTAGATTCTCCCAAGATTTCCGTCTCAATGGCCAATGTGGACTTCCTTTCAGATTTTTATTTTTATTAATTTTTCGGGTAATCCAAACTGAGAACATTTTTTAGATTCTTGTAGCCTATAGATTTTTACAAGTTATTTTGAAAGAACAAGTGGTAAAACTAAAATGGAAATTAATAACAGCGGTCCGAAGTCTAGAAATGGATGGAAAAAAATCGAATTGGCCCTTCTTCATCACAGGTGTCGGTATTCACGTTTGCGCACGGGCAGTGGTTGTTACTAATCCAAATGCGACGAAATGCGTAGACGCTTGTCTTGGAGCCAGCCCCAAACTACCCTCAGAATTTGAGAAAAATCGGTCCATTAAGAATTTGAGCAAAATCGGTCCATTAGCATGCGCACATGCTACAATTTCTGGCGGCAATGAAATTCATTGGGGACCTTCTTGGGGCTAACCCGCTCGATCCCTGAAAATTTCATCAAAATCTGACTATAATTTCGTATAGTGTTGACCGGGACACTGAACTGACATCAGACAGACAGACGGACAGACAGTCGTACAGACCAATAGACGGACAGAAAAGGAACCAAAATTGTTCAGAAAGCTTTGAAATGCAAAAAGCATGTGGAAACATTGATTTTGGAGGATTTTTTCAAATTCTTGCATTTAGCATATTACCTATATGTGGATAGTAATTATCAACATTACAACGATGGTATTGTAATAAAAACAATATTTCACACTTTGAGGAATATCCCGCTGTTGATTCCATCCAGCATCACAGGCAACTGTGGCCTGAGATCCGACCCCGGGACAATAAGGAGGGTGATTGATGGAGGATGGAGTTGATGGAGGGTGGTTTGGACCTCTTCTAGCTGTGCCATCACGAGGCTTCTCCCCTCCCCATTAAAGGTTTGAATTCAGCTCCAGGACCTACGGCGCCTCCATGGTCAGCCCGCCACAGGCAGAGCAGCCGTTCTTCTGAATGCAGACCATAATACAAACGCTCCTCTGTTAGGCTTCGCGTGGTCATTCATTTAAGTATGACTATAGTGGGTAGCCCACCATCATGATGATGAGCGCACCGCGGTTGCACGATAGAGAGGCAGACCATGAGGACATGAGCAGCCGTTTCGCTCATGTTGTGAGTAGTTCTGCTACACTGACCCCTTGAATGCCTCATCCTGGTGGACAGAGACTCAGAGTGAACCTTTACCAGACCCAGGGATTTCCAGATATGCATTCTCGCCAACGGGTTCCTGATCCATGTGGTGCTGGCCTCTGGTGTCCCGTGATCTCACCATTTCTACTCCATTGGTGGTGTTAAGAAGCCACTGTGCTCTGGCAATCCGACGATCGAGTCGTGCTGATCATTGCTGTTGCTCACTAGTGTTCTCAAAGAGCTGCATGCAGACAGTGCCTAGCTTGTTCGACCTTACTGCAGGTATCTGGGTGAGCACCTCCATCATACCCAGGCCCCCATCCCCTACCGGCCCATGGATATAAGCTTTTGAAGAGGCTTCAGGGGGGCTCTGTCAATTGTCTCAATTATGGGCGCTACTTTGTTGGCTGTATTGCGACATACACTCTGGGCTCCAAATGGAACCCCCATAGATACGTCCATCGAACATAATGCGGAGAAGCCGTTGTGTTCACCATCAAGGTCAATGGATGAACTTTCTGTTGGCACCACCAATCGGCCACCTCTTGGAACCAAGGGAAGGTACAGTGATTACCTGAGATTGTGGTTTAGTCCCACCTGTTTCAAGGCACAAATGAGTGATGTTACCAGGGCATGTATTCCTGCCCTCAGTGTAGCAATCAGTAGAACATCATCAGCAAAGGCAAGCGAGGACCAACGCCAACCTGCATGGAGGTAACCCACTCTGGGGAAGAGGGCTAATAAGACATGATCCATGACCAAGTAGAATAGGGCGGATGACAGGGGGCGCCACTGCCTAATTCCCCTTGCAATCACCAGCCGCGGACCTGCCCCAATTCCTATTGACCCGTTTTGGTAGGCTACTTCAAAATATTCCACCACTTGCTTGGGCCATTGGCTTGCTTTTATTATATTCATGATGGCAAAGCGAGAGACTATGTCAAAAGCCTTCTCAACATCAAGAACTGCCAGATGTGATATCTTCTCTTGCTGTTGGCTTCGGATAATATTGTGTTACATGCTACCACGTTCATTACCAGCTCACCAACGCCCCTGCTGAGTCCTCTTTTGAGTAACGGAGGACTCTATAGTATTTTTCCTATGATCTTATGGAAATAGCATACAATTACTGATGCGTTCTCGCCGTAAAAACATGGAAAACGATACATCACAAGCTCGTGTTCAATAAAACCTCAAAAATCCTCGAAACCCCCATTTTTACACCCATTTTTCTCCCATAACACCCCTGGGTGTATTCCGATCGGGCTGCCGAGCTTTGGAGCAAAACTAGGACCCAAATGTTTCCCCAATGAGGAACCAAACTGTGTGCGGAAGAACGACGATTTTAGACCAAAATTTAACCTAAATTAAGGCTGAAACTTCGTTAGAACCTCAATTTTCCACTCTTTGGTCAACATCGACTTCATATTCGGTCGTTTCGTCCTGAAAAAAAAAAACACATAGAAAACGATACCTGAAAAGCTCATGTTACGCAAACACAAAACATACATATTTTTATACCCATTTTTCGCCCATAACACCCCTCGGTATATTCCGATCGGGCTGCAAAGTTTCGGAACACAACTAGGGCCCGAATGGAGCCTGTGTGCGAAAGATCGAATTTTTTTTAGACCAAGATTAAAGTAGATACGCGTGATACGGCGGACGGACATTGCATTTGGTATATTATTCTGTGAATAATACACCTATGTAATCGCTCAGCAAAAAATTTTTATAACACCCCCATAAATTTTTTTCTTTTAGGTTTCAAGGTGCGTAGATTTCAAAAATGCATTGTCCGTCCGCCTTTGGTTCTACCGAAAGTTCAGCTCCCAAAATTGATTTTTTATGAGTCAAAACCTGAGAAATCGTCTGAAATCACCATCAATTTGTATAATAACACTAGAAAAAGTGTGAACACGTGAATCAAGACGACTGAATGGCACTACCAGTGATCAAGGATAATTTGGGGAAAAAAAGAAGCGTACCTAATTGGTGTTTTAGGGGCCAAAATTGGAGGAAACCATCAGAAATAGCTATTTGAATAATTATTGCAATTGAAAGAAACAATAAATGAACATCCAACTTTCTGTAGGTATGTCCAATCGAATAATAAACCCATGTACCGCGTTTTTGGAATCTACGCACCTTGAAACGTAAAAGAAAAAATGTTGAGGGGGTGTTATAAAAATTTCTTGCTGAGCGATTAAATAGGTGTATTATTCACAGAATAATGAACCAAAACAAAAATTTTAATCCGAAAATCCAAAAAACTTAATATTCTTTATGCAGGCATGTGAGGCGTCGTTTGCCATGTTATTTTGGTATCTGACTCGATCGCGAATAGTATCAGGAAGTTCAGACTGCACTGAGTGATCAAAATCATAATTTTTTGGTTCAAAACACCCAAAAATGATTTTTTTACATAATTTTCCTCTAGAACGTGCCACTCTGGTCTCAACAAGTGCCCAGTCAAGCTAATGAATGCTCTGGCAGACGAACATTAGTTTAAAAGGAAAACGGAGTTATTGAAAAAACAGTCTATTTCCACTGATACATTTGTATTAAACTTATTAATTAATACATTTGTATTAGTAGAAATAGACTATTTTTTCAATAACTCCGTTTTTCTTTGAAATGGGTTTCCACAATTTCTTCGCGAGTGATTTAGTTCGTAACATTAGTTTAAATTCATAGTTTTCCGAAAAATTTCTTTGAAATCGCTCCTTAAGCCATGCTGCACGACTGGATTTTTTAAATTTATTCATGAATCACTCCAGATGATATCACACGATGCAGGGCACGAGATAAAAATTAAATTTCGTGAAAAAATTCGGCTTACGAAAGTTTGAACAACAAAAAGCTGAAAAACAAAGAAGTTCGAGAAACAAAAAGTGGGTAAAAATCTGATTTTTCATTGGTCACAAGTCGCCAAAAATGGCTAACGTCACTAAAACATTATGAAAATCACCCGAACATCATAAAACTTTACAAAAAGTAAAGCCCATTTCAATCGTCAAAAATGTTGTTCCTCTGAATAAGTTGGTAAAATTTTAATTTTTGGGGGTCAAGATAGCTTAAAATAACGCGCTTAAGAACGCCTGAAAATAGCTAACTGATAGATAACATAAATACCATTGATTTCAGTTGTCAAAAATAACATTAGGTATGGTGGGTAACGTTAATTTAAATTATTGGGATCAAAACTATCAAACTATTTATACCGTGGAATATGAATGCCATTGATTCAGTAGTCCAAAATAATATTAGGTATGGTGATTAACGTTTAAATTCTTGGATCAGAACTGCTAAACTATTATCAAAACTATAAATCATCCGTAGAAATGGATAAAATCACCAAAATTTGATTTAAATTCACCAGAAGTGTTGTGTTATTGATGATTCAAGACATGAAAAGACTGTCAAAAGACTTTCTATAGTCGAAAATATATTTTCCAATTTATTATAAAACCGACCAAATCTGAGTTTTGAGTGTCACAAACTGCGGAAACCTAAAAAATAGCCAACACTCGGAAAACTTCGAAGATTTGCTCGTGCTGCGTGATTGGAGATTTTTGTTGTTGTTGTTATTCTTGAAGAGTGTGATGATTATTTGTTGATAAAACAATTGTTCAGTTGAAGAAGGGAAGAGCTGAGGGAAGGATGAGGATGTAATTAGGGAGAGTTGGGCGGGTGTTGGGTTACCGGAGTGCGGTAGGGAAACCCTAAAACAACAGCGAAACAAAGACTTCGATGGGCTCCTTCTCTACTTCTACCTCACTACCTACCTCTAGTATATCTCCGTCTCTCTCCCACGCCAACTTCCCCTAGCCACATCAGTCTACCCTATTAATACAATCCATCGTACCAGCCTTACCTACCGTCCACAATTATAACATTACATACTATCATTTTATGCGTAACTCTTCATATCGCTTTCATTCATACTCTTTCGGCTAACTGATGGTCGCAAAACATAGCGCTCTCACCTCTCTGAGCACTTCGATTATAACCACCGATCAAAGACCGCTCTTCGCCATTCCATTCATCCCTAACTTACTCGCACTTGCGGGGATCATGTTTCCCGCTAATAAGGTAGGTTATCACTTTGAGTCGACCCCTAAGATCTTGGGCCCAATAATATTGTGAGAGTTTTTGGTTTTCCGAAGTTTTCCTCTGTAAACTTCCCATTTTCTTTACAAGCATTTCTTCTCAGCTTCTTGTTCCTCTCTGTTGTCCTCTTTCCATGCTTTGTGTCACCTATAATAGTTTTAAGGATTAGGATTCATAGGTGAGTTACGAATTCGTAATGAATTACTACAGATATATAACTTGTAATTAAATAGTTGGAAACGGAAAGAAAGTTCGGTTTACAATTGCCCATCAACAGAACCATTCAACTGTATCTTCCTGTCTAGAACAGTCCATGCATATTAGAGGATTTCCTTAAAACTTTTCCGGAGTTAATAAAGGAGATCTTGTGTCAAAATAGCTCCCCAAGAATACCCCTTTTACGATTTTGTAACGAAACTAGATTCCATTCTGAGAACTTTGACACCAACCGCACTGTCCGGGTGATTTCGAGGTGATAACAATGAGGCACGGTTGGTAGGACCGTGTTGACCTCGAACAAAACCAATTTACTGCCTTAAAAAAAATAAATAAATAAATAATAATAATAATAAAGGTTTTACAGGTACCTACCTAACTCTGTAACGCAGGCCCTTCCAGGCCGTAAAGCCCGGACCCGTCTTGACATGGACTCAGTTACTGACGCAATTTCCTCTTGGGTTTTTGCCTCTCAATCTTCAGATAGGTAAACACCTTCGGCAAAATTTGGAAAAAAAATATTCAATTATGTTTAAACTTTGTTGCCTACCAAATTTAATTATCAAATTTAAAATAAAACGGTTTACTTACCGGCTAAGTTAAGCAATATTTTCTGGTCCTCTCTCTCGTACTCTTCTTTTTGACATATCCCATATGTGCGTTTTACATTTTCTGAACAAGTTTGGTTCGGAGTCAGTATGTCTTTATCCGTTTGCGCGTGTCCGCAAATCCTTGCCACAAGCACAATTAATTTCCTCAATTTAAATCTGATTTTGTTTAAATTTTCAGGGATCATGCGAGCTGCACTTCATTTCATCTCGAGTTGCAGTATCACGAACAACTCTCCTAGGGCAAGCAGCTTAGAAAGATATAGGGTTAACTCAAGTACAAACCCTGTCACTTGCAGGCCCTGGATGGTCATATATGAATTTCAGAACGGTATGACCATCGGTATGGCTATTGCTCCGAGGTACTCAATTGCATAGCATATGGCCCGATTATGATGAGACTTCAAGGAACTTTCTTTTATCATTTAATAATGATTAACGGGACGTTTCCATTTGTTTTGGAGTCACGTCACGTCACGGCACCTAAAGCTAATTTCTATGCTATTCACTCTACGAAGCTGTAATTTGGTATGTGGGCTCCTTAGGACTTTAACTTGACACTGCCCAGGCCTTGGATCAGCTGAGTGGCTCCTAAAGCTAATTTCTATGCTATTCACTCTACGAAGCTGTAATTTGGTATGTGGGCTCCTTAGGACTTTAACTTGACACTGCCCAGGCCTCGGATCAGCTGAGTGGCACCTAAAGCTAATTTCTATGCTATTCACTCTACGAAGCTGTAGTGTGGTATGTGGGCACCTTAGGACTTTAACTTGATGCTGCCCAGGCCCCGGATCAGCAGAGTTGCTCCTACAGCTAATTTATATGCTATTCACTCTATGAAGCTGTAATTTGGTATGTGGGCACCTTACGAGCTAGGAAAAAGGCTCAAGAGGTGGAGGAGTTGAAAGAGTCTTCAAATACATCTCTATACTCAATCTGTTACAACGTTTCGACACAAAAATTTGACAAAGAATTTTACGAGAACCTCTTTGGAACCGTTTGCGATGTTTGCGATCGACTGTGGTTCGTCAGAGGCATAAAAATTATCAATTGCGAGCAACTTCAACTTCTAAACTCGGAATTTCCTATCGAATCTGGAAGCGTTAAAAAAGCATGCAATACTTGTCGTCACGCGCTGCAAAAGAATTTGATACCCAGTTTGTGCCGATGGAACGGAAATTGATGGGAGGTGAAACCAAAACGTTTACAACTTTTGAAGCATTATTGACCTGCAAATTTTATCATTTAATAGGAATGATTAACAGACGTTTCCATTTTTTTTGGCGAACAGCTGCCGAAAGAGCGAAACGATATCTGACTTCAAAATTTGTTTGAGGACAACAATGTCGTGAAATTAATCATTATTAAATGATCTACCTATCGGTAGAACCATAGGTCTACCGCCCGTTTTTTTTTTTTTAACAGCATCTAGTCATGAATAACAACAGGTCAAACTTATCTTAGATAGAATTATTGATTCCTCCCTGTCTGGGACAGTTAGGCATCAAATTGATCTATTCATATCAACAGGTAGTTTGCCCTGATGTCGCTTCTTATCCTCCATCCCACTCGGCTATAGGATCATGGACAGACAGATCAGTAGCCATTTTCTCCTCACAGAGAAAACCTAAACCGCACTGTCTCCAGGTTTTACTCGGATTTACCAAGTACGTGAGTCCCAGAATTCACCAAAAGTACATTTCGCGCGAGCCTTATACCACATTAGCATCACGAGGAGACCTCCCAGGAAGACGAATTGTAAGTTTTCTCCATTCCAACTTTCTTATTTCTCCTTCCCCAGCAACTACTGATCAACTTCATTTTCATTGTGCATCCTAATTTTGCAACTGTTCATCACACAATCATCCCAAACACACCCTAATCTGTAGTGAATTGATTTATTTGTCATGCATTTATGATCTATACGATCATTTTATCGATACGAGGAAGCATTGTGCCATTAAAAACTTTCTTGTCCACGGGTTCGGATTTAGAATCAGATTCTGATTAACAGTACAGAAAGGCATTGGACTTGGATATGGCGAACTGCTAGTGGAGTAGACACAAATGTGAGGTGAGGGCATTCGAAGGGTAGGTAAACTACGGACTGCTGGCTCAGGTGAACATCCTCCCAATAGAGAGAAACTCAACACCGCCCGAGAGTCACCTAAATGAGGGAGGTCACATTTCAAACAAGGTCGGTGGGAACAGAAAGCCTCTGCCAGCCCTACATACCCAAAAAGAAAAAGGGCCCCACAAAACAATGCCAAAACGAAGATGATCTTGATTCGCTTTAGATAGTGGTGGATAGAGGGGGGGGGGGGGGGGCTTCAAGCGCCAGGTAGATGCGTCCGATTCATTTTCTTTGATCTCATATCGGCTCGGAGAACCATGGTTCAGATTTCCTCATGCAAAAACTGTTTATGCTCTGCAGGTAAACTGTAATCATCACTCAGTCAGCTTATTTATATAAATATTAAAAGGAAGACTGCTACTTCGGAATACATTCATGATGCAATAAAATGGCAAGGCTGGAAGTTCTCAAGGCGGGAATTCGCGCGAAGAAAGTTCACACGTATATACCCGCCACTGTCCTAACATGAGGTTTATGTGACTCCTCCACTGAGAGCACAGCTGACGCGCCAACTCAAGCGAAGTCATCACGATTCAAACCAGTTTGAATTTGATCGCAAGAATGGAGACGAAACTGGATGGATGTGGACAAAATCATGTTTTCCTTAGCAGAACAGACCTCCTCTATGGGTTCAAAAGATCAATTGTATTATTATAAAGGGAGTAACAAAAAAAAATGTTGTCTGCCAACCTTTCAGGTCGTAATATAAAAAATTTCAAGCTGATCACCAATATACCAGGTTTGATGGGTCTTTGGATAGACACACCTACCTCTTGGGTTAAACCCTATTTTTTGCTTCTGTGTCTACACGATAGCGGAATCTTTGTTTTCACTATTGAGGGGAAAAATTTGTTTGTCTCCAAAATCGAAATTTCCACTCCCGTATTGTTATACTAACCAATTTGGTTCGGTATCTGTCCGTCTGTGTCAGCAAATTCTTGCCTCAAATTCGATGGTTAGTTAGGATGTAGCTACCAGATGGTCCCCCTGTAAATTTCATAGTGTTCGGAAGATTGGTAGATATAGCTGCTCTGCGTATACGCACATCACAACAAATCAAATGCATGAATCAACCATAATCTCTACCGAATTGATTTTATTATATGTTTAATTTATATACATGATTGTCAAGTATTTTTGTGAATTTTTTCCAAATTCAACAGGCTGGCAATATACATCACTTGGGACTTCTATCCAACGAACAATGACCCTATGAAAATTTTGAAACAGTCCGAAACATGATATCAAAACGCTGCAAAGTCCTTGTCACGTGGGTTTATTATTATATTGGACATACCTACAGATATGTTGACTGTTCATTTATTGCTCCTTTCATGTGAAATAATTGACATAGCTATTTTTGATGGTTTCCACCAATTCTTGACCCCACAAACGCGAATTGGCTCCCATTTTCTAACAAATGATATTGGATCGTTGATAGCGCCATTTATTTGTCTCGATTCACCTATTGATACTATTTCTAGTGTTATTATACAACAACTGCATGACGATTTCAGACGATTTCCCAGGTTTTTGACTCATAAAAAATGAATATATGGAGCGGAACCTTCGTTACAACCTCAGTTCTTCACTCTTTGGTCAAAATCAAAATAAACTTCCTATTCGGTCTTCTCGCCCTGAAAAACATGGACAACGATACCTCACAAGCTCAAGTTCGCTAACATCTCAAAAAAAAACCTCGAATAACCCTATGTAACCCTTTCCCCCCACTACCATAACGCCCCTGAATCTATTCCGATCGGGCTGCCGAGCTTCAGAGCACAACTAGGATTCAAAAATGTTCTCAAATGAGGACCCAAACTTTTTGCGGAAGAACGACGATTTCCCACCAAAATATAAGGCTGAAACTTTGTTAGAACCTCAACTTTTCACTCTTTGGTCAAAATCGACTTCATATTCGGTCTCCTCGCCCTGAAGAATATGGAAAACGATGCCTCACAAGCTCATGTTACTGAACTACCAAAAAAGTCCTATTTTTAGACCCATAACACCGTTGGGTATGTTCCGATCGGGCTGCAAAGTTTCGGGACACAACTACGGCCCAAATGGAGCCTGTATTCGCAACAACGAAATTTTTAGACCGAAAGAAAATTACATATGGCGTAGGGCAGACAGCGGACGGGCATGCATTTTTGGAATCTACACACCTTGAAACGTAAAAGACAAATTTTTTAGGGGGTGTTATAAACATTTTTTGCTGACCGAATACATAGGTGTATTATTCACAGAATAATTAACCAGAACTCTGCAAAGTCCTTGTCACATGGGTATACTATTCTGTTGGACCTACCTACAGAAATGTTATAGCTGTTCATTTATTATTTCTCAAAAATACGAATTAGGTTCCTGTTTTTTTTTCACAAATTATATTTTATCATTGATAATGCCATTTAATTGTCTTGATTCGCCTGTTCATTCTCCTTCTAGTGTTATTATAAACATTTGTGGTGATTTATGGTGGTTGTTGACTTAAACAAAATTTGAATTCCTGGAGCTGAACATTCGCTACAACATCAACTTTTCACTCTTTGGTCAAAATCAGCTTCATATTCGGTCTTCTGGTCTTAAAAAGCATGGAAAACAAATAAAAAAACCTCAAACCTTAAACAAACAAAAACTCAAAAAACCCTATTTTTACACCCATTTTTCCCCCATGACACCCCTCGGTGTATTCTGGTTGGGCTTCCGAGCTTCGGAGCACAACTAGGGCCCCAACATGTTCCAAAATTGGGACCCAAACTATGTGCGGAAGAACGACGATTTTAGACCACAATTTAACGTAAATTTAAGGCTGAAACTTTGTTAGAACCTCAATTTTCCACACATTGGTCAAAATCGACTTCATATTTGTCTCCGCGTCCTAAAAAACCTGGGAAACGATACCTCACAAGCTAATGTACTAAAATACCAAAAACCCAATTATTACACCCATTTTCACCCATAACACCCTTGGGCATATTCCGATCGAACTGCAAAGTTTCGGGACACAACTAGCGCCCAAACAGAGCCTGTGTGCGAAAGAACTTCATTTTTTAGACCAAAAATGAAGTAGATATGGACGATACAGCGGTCGGCGTACGGCGGACGGCGGACGGACATTGCATTTTTAGAATCTACGTAGGTACCTTGAAACGTAAAAGAAAAACATTTTTTTTTTTTTTTTTTTTAATAAAACCTTTTTTGCTGAGCGAACACAGGTGTATCATTTACAGAATAATAAACCAAAAAGATTATTGTAATGAAGAAATTTGTAAACCCACATAAAAAAAATCTGCAAATGTTTACACAGCAGTTCATTATTTTCCTATCAGATATACCTAGATACCCCTTCTAGGTAGATCACTGTTTTCGGTTTCAGCATAAGTGTTTGCGCATCCGTAATGACCGTACCAACGATTCAATCGTTCTGTAACTCATAGGAGACCGTCTAGGGCCCAACGCGCATAATCCCAGAAAATTTCAGTTAAATCGGGTTCGAAATGAGGAAGTTAGCGTGTGGCAAGTATTTGGGGACACATCCCGAACCAAATTTTAGTGGTATGGGTACCACCTGGCTAGTGTTTTGCTACATAAATGCCTTTTCCGTTGTAATGTGTTTGCAAGTTTATTTGTGGTTCCAAAAGTTATAGATAGGTTGAAATGCGTCGAGTTATGCATTCATCCTTTTTCGTGATTTGAGAACGTCATAGCCTGGTAGCTAAAAATTGTGATTTAAAAAAAAAATGCATGGACAAAAATCTAACAATACCTACGTGAGTGTCAAATTATTTCCTCAGCATTATTACGTTAAGGTGCTTCTGTATTGCTCAGCTCTTCAAGTAAGCAACGACTACCGTGCATAAACGTTTTTCAACAGGGGTCCGTTGGAATTAAAACTGCCCTGTCAATTAACGCTCCCAAATTAATATGCCTCCTAATCTCTTCTCCTGAGTCTATCGTAGGTAGTCAAAGTCCACAGGCTATGAGGTACGACGAAACGTCATCACTGAAAACTGACTGAGTGAGTTCATTGACGGAACACCAGATTCCAAACTGCTGACTGCCACCTGCACGCCAAACAATCTTCACAGGAGCGCACGTGTCCCAAGATCTTTAAATCTTCGGCATCGAATCTCGAGAAGGCCCTGGACGTGGAAAAAATTCCAACCCTCGGAACTATCAGATTCGGGAGTTATAGAAGTTAAAATAAAAATATAAATTTTTAAAGAATTTAAGTTTTTCTAAAATCAGAACGAGAAATCATGTTTACTTTTAACTGAATAGTTCTTTCAGTTGAACTTCATTGGATAGTTAATGGTATAAGAAATAACCATACAGCTATCAATGCAGAAAGATGCGTGATGCCCTACTCACTGCCTACCGAAATAATTGTCGGAAACAAATTGTAGGTACAGATACGTTTCATATGATACCACTACCGAAAAATAGGCGTCTCTGGGCGTCTCCGGTGTTGATTTTTCGTACACCCATTCTCGAGGGGTCCCGGAGGACGTGTTTTCATTGTTCTTTGACAGGGAGTGTTCAAAATCTGAACCCGATCGGTCGAAAAAATTTCTCAGGTAAGTACGTACAGAGAACTTTTTTTTTAGGTAGGTACTGGAAAAAATGCTTACTTCACCAATGCAAAAAGATGATTGATATCCCCTCCCCCCCACCCACACAACAACCCTGTTGTAAAAATTTACCCCCCAAGAAAGCCTCCTCAGCTGCAAAAAGGATTGATATCCATTTTGCTCGCCAAAATAGCAAAATAGCTCTTGGATGTACATATAGAAACCTGTTCCTTCCTACTACCGCTACTCCCTATGTTCCAATATAGTCAGATGAGGGGCTCTGGGGAGGATTCCAGTGGAGGAATCAGAAAGAAGTCCAGCGATCGACAATCAAGCAGTTACAGCTGACATGAACAAACCGTTTTTGGACTCAGGAACTTCTACGAAGACAATCTCTCGGGTGATAAAGACATTTTGGGGCACTTAATCTAATGGCGAAGTGGAAAACGCTGGGCCAAAAGTATACTCAAGTGTCCTGATCCTAATCTGGGTTTATTGACTTACGGGACCATCAAATAGGAATCGGGATTATCACCAGCAGAATTATTTTATGCTGTATACTAGGTGGAAGTTGGTCGACTCTTCCGTCTCTCAGTGACTTCTAAGTGGTCGGAGAAGTAGCTATCAAGACTTTCCGCGTACAAAGCAGTCGCGTGAAGGTAAATTCCAACAGATGTAACGAAGTGAAAGAGCTACAGCCACTTGCGATCGGGCAGGTGAGGTTTAGAGATAGGTATTGAGTGAGTGGAAAGAAATCGATGGCACCTAATGCCTCAACGAGAGGATGGACCTATGTACAAGTGACTCGAGTGGTGATCATGGGACGGACGAACGGCCGAATCTGGACCAACAAGAATTCCCAAGCGGCTATCAAGATATCAGGCTCGAATAAAACTAAAACTGTAAAGAAAGTGAGATGTACCTACCTAGTGTTAGCTACCTTGTAGCTACCTACTATACTAATAGATAGTTATTTTTCCATGACAACGATGTTTGTACCATGATAGTTCCTGAAATAAAGACTCGTAAACGTAAAATGTCACATGTTCTGCGTAATATTTATTAGTAATATTTATTTAGGTATAAATATAGGTCCCATCATTTATTTAGATATTATAAGAGTACCACCGCACCAACCTTCCTGTAGGTACTTTTTTGCCGAACAACAGACCTTCTGATGAAGGTAATCCTATTTAAGTCCCCTAACCTAAAAATCATTCGTCTAGGCAATAACCCCCTATATACTTGAATAGTATAATTTTTATACGCATAACGTTGATGTGCTCATCGCTTGTAAATGAACTATGTACCATGAATCAACTAGGTACCTACCAGTGTATATTACCCACATTTGGGTAACTGTTAATAAAGGCTGATGCCATTTACAAAAAAATATATACCAAGGTACCTATATTCAATGGATTTTAAATAAAAATACAATAATGGGCGATTTCCGTGTGTAGGAATTTTTTTATTTTTATCTCAGAATCGGATTTAGCACCCTTGAAAACCCCCCATTGCCCATTTTCATCTCAAAACTCCGAGTAGCTTGGGCAACAAACGGATAGAAAGAAAACGAAATGACGTCAAAAGTGGATGGCGCTGAGGGTTCTCCAGGCGGACGCGGGGGTGAGGGCCTTTACCTATGACGTCATTTCGCTTTCTTTCCACTGGTTTGCCACCCACTTTCGATCATTGGATACCCCTCATATAGCACCTTTTCGGAAAGCTCTCGCCGAGATCTTTAAAGAAAATGAAGGAAACATGTGGAACTGTCCACTGAGTACGAAGAGGAACCAATATCTGTGTTTCCGAATGTAATGCTGGGGTGGCCGACGGGGAGGGGTACAAAGGAACAAAGGAGTTGTAGATATATAATTTAGCGTTTTGGTTGGTAGGTACCAAACAAATGGGAGCTCCTCTCTTATTAAATGAATGGCTCAATTATTATTACATGGTTACTAACAGGTTTTACCAGACGGACGAGGGATCGAGTAGAATGAGGGGAGGTAAAGTGGAAGTAGAACAATTCATTAGAGGATGAGAAGGGAGCGTAGATGGAGGGAGTGGTCTGTAGGTCCGCCCACCAACCAATGGGGTAGCTGAGCGGCTGAGGGTGAACTGCTAGGCACAGGCCTGCGGCCAGTCGGCGGGTATCTTTCCAACCGGTTAGTTCAAGTAGTTAAAGTAAAAAAAAAAAATCATAATAATTAAATTTAGAACAATGTTGTACCCAAGTTAGCGAATGATCATCATGTAAATTCGGTGGTGAAAGGAGTGCGGTGACAGGAGCATGTTGGGAGCACAACAATCCCCATCCGGGGGTACGCCGGTTTTACCCAGTTTCGGGTTCACTCAGGAGCAAGTGGCATGCGTTTGCGAGGTCCTGCAGCAGGCAGGGAACATGGACAGGCTAGGCAGGTTCCTCTGGTCGCTGCCAGCTTGCGAAAAACTTCACAACAACGAGAGTGTCCTCAAAGCCAAAGCTATGGTCGCCTTCCATAGAGGAAACTTCAAGGAACTTTACAGGATTCTGGAGAGTCACCAGTTCTCTGTGCACAATCACGCCAAGCTCCAGGCGCTCTGGTTGAAGGCCCACTATGTGGAAGCGGAGAAGATGCGGGGTCGAGCGCTGGGAGCTGTTGGCAAATACAGGGTCCGACGGAAGTTCCCACTTCCGCGAACAATTTGGGACGGTGAAGAGACCTCGTACTGCTTCAAAGAGAAGTCTAGATCCGTGTTGCGGGATTGGTACGCTCACAATCCTTACCCAAGTCCGCGGGAAAAACGCGAGTTGGCGGAAGCAACCGGTCTCACCACAACGCAAGTTTCTAATTGGTTCAAAAACAGAAGACAGCGCGATAGAGCTGCCGAACACAAAGACGGGTATGTTTATCCTTTACTGTTATCTACTATCATCTAATTAGTCGAATGTACCTACTAACTCAATGGATCAAAGTGTAAGCTTCAATATGGTGCATACTTTGACAAACCTCAGCCTAAATATCTGTTCATCATTCTTCCGATCTCAAAGTGGCCAACTCGTTAAGTCAGCGGCTGCCTTTACGCAAAATAATACTCTCCTACTATAAATTGCTAATGATGTCCGGAGGTTCAAGTAGAAGGCTCCTATCATCTTTTCAAAACGTATGCAATCTTCAGTTGTTAATGCAGCTTGTCTTATTAATCTATTATTCACTTCTGATCATATCTTGAGGTTATCCGACGATATTCTTATCTGAGTTACGTCTATGCCAAATGACCAATCTGCTACCCATCCTCATCCAGTGAGGGGCCCGATCACTACCACCCCCTCCCAATCACTGTCAATAAGTACAATTCGTCTAATATACTGTCTCATCCTCTGCACTGATTCGATATGATCAATAAGTAAGATAAAATATTAATTGGGTTTGAATAACATCATATGATGATATTATAATGTGCTGACCATGAACCTGTGTAACAACACAAGTTATTTCTCGAAGTGGACGGTCAAATTAACGGTCACGATTTACATAGTCATTAAATATTTCTGTAAGTCCACTGTTCAACTTGGGAGATCTGGATGAGATGAACCTTCAGGTAATAAACGAACGAGAAATATTGATATTTTTGTTCCTACTTTCATCTTTGAACCGCCACCGTGAAATTATGAGGACTTGATCGAATGATTCCGCTAAGGTATCTGTTGAAACCGCAGTCATTCAATCGAGTATTATTGCATTTCACGGAGAGCGAAATCGGATAATTATTTTTTGTCTATTTGTGAATTTATATTAATTATTTTCTTACTGAAAAGTATAACAATATTTATATACATAGGTACCTACTTATTTTTTAAAAATATGCACATGACATCCGAGGGACTTAATACAAAAAAATACAGCTTGAAATTATACAGTTCCAACAAAACCTATAATACTTGTAAATAGTCTAGTTGACTACTATTTTACCAAAACGTGAAGTTAGTTCACTTGCGAGATTAGCGATTAGCCAACAAATTTAAAAATCCATGTTTAAAAGTATAACAATATTTATATACATAGGTACCTACTTATTTTAAAAAAATATGCAAATGACATCCGAGGGGCTTAATACAAAAAAATACAGCTTGAAATTATACAGTTCCAACAAAACCTATAATATTTGTAAATAGTCTAGTTGACTGCTATTTGACCAAAACGTGAAGTTAGTTCACTTGCGAGATTAGCGATTAGCCAACAAATTTAAAAATCCATGTTTGCTGTCAAAAGAGATCTGGGAGCAAATGAAACGTGACGAGAACGACGGTGGCGTAGATATACGGTTGAGAAAGTCGTGAACTTAAAAGGGTGTCAGTCATGTTTTCTCCAGCCTCAGTGTGTTATATTTCCATAAAAAATTAGACATCTTCACTGTGTAGATCTAAATGTAACGGGAGTGATTCACCAAACCTTTTCATGAAACCTTGCTCTTCACCTATGTCAGAGCAATGTTAATTATTCCGATGAAACCAAATATTGAATGAATATAATAGATTTCAGACTGGCGTTAAAAGGAAAGCGTCATTTTTCAAGTCCCACTGATGCAAACATTGATTTTTGTATGCAGAAAACCATGAACATTTCAAATAAAATTATGCTTACGAATTCTTGAAACATAATTCAAAGAAAGATGAATTATCAGGAGTAGTATAAAGACGCTGCAAACCCCTACACAACGGTTTATTATTTTGTATAGAACATCCTTACATTACAGATCACAGCTCTCTGTATAGATAACCCTTCTATATATCATATTTACTATGCTGTACATATCATGTAGATCGCAGACCCTCCGTAGCTTAGTACCTAACCCCGTACTCGTTACTGGGTAGCTTCCTAAATCACGTGTTAAATGTTGCTAAAATAATTCTGTCGATGACAAACAGTAGATAAAATAGCAAAAAGAAACACAAATCATAAAGTTCTGAAGGAAAATTGTTGATGTGGAGTTTAAAAATATTCAGTCCAGGTAGGGTTTCGATCTTTGGAACTATAGCGTATCAATCCGTCAGTTAAATCACTGCGCTATATCGCACCCGAGAGCCCAGTGATGTGCGCTCTCAACCCAGCTTGGTGCCTGCTCTTTACGGAAAATTGTACAGAAATTGTTATGGCAACATGGTGGAATGCTCCGGATGGTCTCAAAAATTCAGAGAACAATTGAACTATTTAAAAATGTGAGAAAACCCACACCTCAAAATGCAATTTTCCGAGATAGGGATACTCTGGATATTTCAACCCCTATTTTTCACCCCTTAGAGTTGAGTGACAGTAACGCCGAGCTTTGAGGACCAACTAGAACCCAGATGGGACCCATATACCAAACTTCGTGAATATTGGTTCATGCGAACTAAGGAAAAAGCCGCAGACGGCGGACGGACGGAATTTTTTTATATTCGATATTCGTATTCTACGTCCCTTGAAACGTAAACCATAAAATGTTGAGGGTGGGGGTATTTTTTTTTTTCATGGTCGATTCCAACGGTTTATTATTGAAAATAATAAACCAAAATGGCTTGAGCAGGGCTGCTCCAAAATATGATCGAATTTTGTATGTTGATGATGGGTGGTGGACGGTGGACTGATGTTGGAAGTTGATTTTCTGCTACTGGACGGTTTTTAGTGATTATTGTCTATTCAAAACTCGAAGAGATTGTTTTAGTTCTTAAATGACACAGACAGTGTCATCACAGTTTTTCCGGCGGGGGGGACTGTAGAAGAGAAGAAAATTTCCCCATGCAGGTTAAGGGGGTTCTTCCGGCATGTTCCACTACAAGGAGTCAACCTAGGTTTATTCTTCATCAGAAGACAGGAGACACGTCAAAGATACCTACACAAGTGACCAGTGCCAGTGACAGTGCCTCAGTATCAACCATAAAATCACTGGGTTAACATCTGCTATCAGCTCAATTTGATCGCTGGCTCATTTATAATTAGATAAATTTAGTTCTCATTTATACCTTGATAAATTTTGCAACTTAACCGAATCTAGGAATGTATCATCATTATCATTAGATGAATCTTGGTTGTTATAAACCTCATTAACTTCGGAAATCCATTCCTTCTTTCTGCAACAACTTTTATAATGACCTACCCGAGGAGACAACGAGCACTTATGGGCTCGGGCTTTACTTTATATGACTTATGAAACTTCTCGTCTCTGCACTTGAACCTTCGAAAATATCCTGACGTAGCAGCGTCCTTGGGGGGAGCTTTAGCCATTGAAAATGCGGCTACAGTGGAGGAGCCATGGTCATCGCGAACTTTATTTTGGTAACCTTTAACAGATTCATGAAGTTTAATTTTTGCGATAGCTGAATACAAAAACGCTGCAAAGTCCTTGTCACATGGGTTTATTATTATATTGGACATATGTACCTACAGAAATGTTGCTGTTCATTTGCTGTTTCTTTCATGTGCATCAATTGAAATGGCTATTTTTGATGGTTTCCACCAATTTTGGCCAAAAACACGTATTAGGCTCGGTTTTTTTTTACAGATGATGTTTGATCATTGATAGTGCCATTTAATTGTATTGATTCACCAGTTGATACTACTTCGAGTGTTATTATACAAATTTACTTATGGTGATTTCAGATAATTTCCCAGGTTTTTGAATCATAAAAAATGAATTTCGGGAGCTCAACCTTCGATACAACCTCAATTCTTCACTCTTCGGTCAAAATCAAGTGGACCCCTAAACAACATGGAAAACCATACCTCACACGCTCATGTTCACTAAAACCTCAAAAATCCCTCGAAAACCCCGGTTTTTACACCCATTTTTCTCCCATAACACCCCTGGGTGTATGCTGATCGAGCTGCCGAGCTTCGGAGCACAAATAGGACCCAAATGTGTTCCCAAATGGGGACCCAAACTGTGTGCAGAAGAACGGCGATTTTATACCAAAATTTAACGTGAATTTAAGGCAAGGCTGAAACTTCGTTAGAACCTCGATTTCACACTCTTTGGTCAAAATCGGCTTCGTATTCAGTCTTCTCGTCCCAAAAAACATGGAAAACAATACCTCAAAAGCTCATGTTACTAAAACACAAAAAATACCTATTTTTATACCCATTTTCTCTCATAACACCCTTGGGTATATTCCGATCGGGCTGCTAAGTTTCGGGACACAACCAGGGCCCAAATGGAGCATCTGTGCGAAAGAACAAATTTTTTAGATCGAAAAAGTGGCCGGGTATGAATGATGCGGCGGACGGCGGACGGACATTACATTTTCTGAATCTACGCAACTTGAAACGTAAAAGAAAAAAATTTTGAGGGGGTGCTATAAAAATTTTTTGGGGAGCTAATAGGTGTATTATTCACAGAATGATAAACCAAAACCTGACCCACCGTGGAGCCCCCTTAACCTGTATGGAGAAATTTTCTTCTCTTGTTCAGTCCTCCACCTGAAAAACCTGTAATGAAACTGTATATGTCATTAAATAACTAAAACAATCTCTTCTGGGCCGAACCTTGATTACCTCACTTTCGCTTTTATATTCAATGAACCTCTCTCGATAAATTCTCTATCACTCGAGAAATTAGAAGAACAGTACAAGGGGTTGTTCGTACAACATCCAGGCTTACTTGTACGGGGACCTTATACAATTAAATTGAAGAAAGACGCAGTCCCTGACTCCATGACGAATACCACTACCACTTTTCGATGAGTTAAAAATCAGGAATCCTTAGAATGGAAAATAATGGACGTAATCGAGAGCGCCGATGAAGCTACGAATAATGGTGTTCCCCAATAGCTGTCATTTCTAAACGTGACGGATCTGTTCGCCTATGTGTTGATTCCACGGAACTCAGAGCACGTCATTAGGGAAGGGTTTGTTCTACCATCTTCGGGAGAAACCTTACAGCAATCACACAGTCTCAATTTTTGTCGAAACTGGACGCCCGCATGGGTTTTTGGCAAATCCCCTAGGATGAAGAACCTAAAAATTACGTGTGTTTCAAAACACCGATCGCAAGATATCATTTTAAACGCCTTCCTTTCGGGATTTGTTCTGCTCCGGAACATTTCCAACGTAGATTACGTCAAATATTGATGGGAATCGACGGCTGTGCCAATCCTATGGATGACATTCTTGTTTTTGGGAACTCCTTGGACGAACACAATACTCGTCTTCATAGGATACTTGATAGACTGCTGAAGCATGACATCACACTAAATCGCGAAAAATGTGAGATCGGTAAAACTTCATCTCAGTTCCTTAGCTTTGAGTTTTCCGAAAAAGGGATATTTCCTGACAAGAACCAAGTCAAGGCTATTTGTGAACTCCCGCCCTCTTCCAGTTCTCAAGCCGTTTGATCCCAGTGCTAAGACTAGATTAACTGCAGATGCAGGATCGGACTGCAGGATGCAGAGGATTTCGGTGCAGTTCTGGAACGAAAACCTAAGGATGCAGACAATTTCCAGCCAGTAGTTTACATTTCTCGCGCTGTCATTCGCGCGGAAATGTCGTATGCCCAAATTAAGAAAGAGGCTTTGGGTGACCCATGGTCATGTGAAAGCCTAGCTACGAGTATGTATCTCAAAGGTTTGAAGTGTTCTATAATCACTGATCATCAACCTCTTGTTTCTCTGCTGGGTAATAAGCCAATTCATGACCTGATTCCACGAATTCAAAGTTTTCTATTAAGGCTGCTTGGCTTTGACTGTACAATTTCACATGTCTCCGAGAAATCATTCTTCGTCCCTGATGCTCCTTCCAGAGTTGAAATCAAAAGATTGGAATTGATGATCTCTCAAAGTTCAAGATAGCTGAAAACTCCGCAGAATTCGTACACAATAATTTGCCTATATCGGACATTCTACGAACGGAAATTGTTAAACGAACAGTGGGAGACCTCTCATTACAATGTTTAATTATTTCTATACCGAATGGGTGGCAGAAAGACCCAAGGGCTACCTAAAATTCAAAATTATCTCCATATTTCAAATATCATTCATTATTCTTATTCTATTGGAATTATAATATGGGTACCGGAATAATTAATCCTTGTAAATTGCAACCTCTGATGCTTGAAAGGTGCTTTCAGGCCACTTGGGAGTGAGCAATGTCTTTTGGCAAATGTCTTTGCAAAATATTTTTAGCCAACATTCGAGCCATTTGGCCTCAAGTGGTTCGAGCTGATAATGGTCCTCAGTTCGACTGTCGCGAGTTCTATGAATTTGCTGGATCACGGAGTTCTCAAACATTAAGCAGCAGCCCTCATTACCCCTAATCAAACGGCCTAGCCGAACCAGCGGTCCATACTACTGCTAAAAACATATTAAGGAAACGTAAAAACGTTGCAGAATGGTTACTCTCCATCAGGAAATTATGAGTAGACTAGATCAATGGTTCCATTCTCGGCGAAAAAACTTCAACCTAGATTCCCTGACTACAAAAGGGTCAAGGAGTTTGAGAAACAAGATAAGTAGAAGAAGAAGAGGTATTTCTATAGAAGACTGATAGAATCAAGAGAATTTGAGAAGAGGATTGAAAGTGGGTGATCATGTAGCCATCCGCGACATGAAGACAGGTGTAATTAAGAAGCACAATAGCCCCAGACCGTACATGGTCGAAACCAGAGAAGGAGGAGTGGTGCGTCGGAACAGATTTCTTTGTAGTGCATATACCGGAAACCGGGAGTGCGGACTCTTCAGCTAAACTGTCATCCAACGTGAGTCAAGAAAATGTGCCTCCTAGAAATATGGAATCACAATCGACTGCAGCGCCCGAACCGAGACCGCAACGCACAAGAAGACCTCCAGTCCGTCTTGGCTTGTGAGGGGAGGAGAAATGGGATCAGCATCACATACCTACCTACCTACTCCCCGGACCCTCTCTAATAGTATTATGAGTATCCCTGGTTACCGTTGTAAACAGAGAATAATTATCGTTCCAATAAAAATTGTATACCCTAAGTAGTTCTGATGGAGGATAACCTTTCTGTAACGGGGTAGAATTGTAAGAAAGCAAGCCAGTTCTAAGGTTTTGACACTTCCTTGATATGTTTTTAGCAGTAGTATGGACCGCTGATTCGGCTAAGCCGTTTGATTGGGGATAATGAGGGCTGCTGCTCAATATTCCCCATGATCCACCAAATTCTTCGACAGCATAGTCGAACTGAGGACCATGATCAGCTCGAATACTTGGAATCCATGTTGGCTAAGAAGACTTAGCCAACAATAGCAGATGGTGATGTCGAATTCATCTTTTCAACAAAAAAAAATCTTGAAAAATAGCCTCAACTTGAAGGTGGCTAACCTCCATCGTAACCTCAATAATGCTTACTGTTGGAGAACAAAGCTCCTACATATGAGTATTGGCGGAGAAAAAATGTTGTCAGAGGTTGCCGTCCAGTTAATTGTGCTCATCTGGGCAACCTCTAGGTGATCAACCTCCATCGTTAGGATGGAACAACTATTGGGACTTGTAAATTTGGACACAGCATTACTCGCCGTCAAATGAGCTTAATATATTTCAATTACATTGACACTGCTAAGGGGGGAGGGGGTGGAAGGGGGTGGGGAAGCCAGTGAATGTATGTATTTTCAAAGGGACAGGCAATTTGTAAAGGAATACTTCTGGAAATCTTTGGGCTTATCGTTCTGGTAAGCACTCAAAAGTTGGATGGAGTATGGTGAGTTACTCAGCGCATACTACAAAACCATGCTCTACTCCTATGTGACATAGTGAGTAGAGTGACGGTGGACTCTCGAGAGTCCCCCTCCTAGACCAGCGAGATTATCACCGGTTAAGAAGGGATATCGATTAGGCTTTCACCAACAACGTCGAATCCTCGAGGACTGACCCTAATTAACCTGATCCATGCTCGTAATATTGAAGTTTTATTCCCATCGGAAGCCACTCACTTCCCTGACAACCCTGCACACTCCCCGGGCATACTTGATTTTTTCCTCTCAAAAAATGCTTATTCCAATTGTTCGCCTCCCAAAGTTTTACATGAGCTGAGTTCTGACCACCTTCCAGTGATACTTCAAATACAAGCTTCACCCACTGCTATCTCGCATAGCGATCGAATCCAAACTAATAAAATTGACTGGAATAAGTACAAATAAATCCTTTCTGCTGTAACAGACACACAAATCCCACTGAAAACTCCAAGAGACGTGGACGTAGCGACTGCCAACTTGACCAGGATGATCCAGTTTGCTGCAACAGAGGCCTCCCAACAACGAACGACCAATGCCACCCCTCGACAGAGGCCGAAACCCCCTCATATCATACAGCTTCTCCAGGTCAAAAGGTCAGCAAAACTCTTGTAGGACCTCACCCGTTACCCCTCCCATAAAACTGCACTGAATAGAGCAACCAAGGGAATGAGTGAAGCTCTAAGGACAAGCAAGACCTGAACAAACGTGACCTGGTAGCATTGGACAGTAATGATGGATCATTATGTCGAAGAACGAAGATGCTCACTAAAGAACGTCCTGACATTCCTCCTCTCAAGCTGAACCAACGTTGGTACTCTACACCGCTAGAAAAGGTCGAGCTACTCTCGACAATCTTGGAAGATCAATTCACCCCTAATCCACAACCGAGCCCAATTTATTGAGGATATTGTACATGAGTCGATAACATCACCTCTACAGATGAACCCTTTTTATGATTTCTTCCGACCTCCACAAGTAAAAAATGTCTTTCGCCGCTCTGCATGTAGGAAAGCCCCTGGAAGCGATAATATCACTCGTCCTCTGTTAATTAATACACCTCGTAAGACGCTGTTTTTAATTACCCAAATTTTCAATGCCTGCCTCAGACTAGGCTTTATACCCTCTAAGCACCACCAAGCCTAGTAAACCCTCCAACAACCCCCATAGCTACCGTCCTATAAGCCTTCTTCCTCTCCTTTCTAAGATCTTCGAGAAATTACTCCTGCCTAAATTAGTCCACTACCTCGAACCTCTCATACCAGCCACACAATTTGGCTTCCGGAACGCTCACTCCTGCCTTCATCAACTACATCGACTGGTTGACAAGATACTGGACACCTTCGAAGGAAAAGAAACCTGCGTTGGGCTATTTGCTGACACTGAAAAAGCATTCGATCGGGTTTGGCACCCTGGACTGCTTTTTAAGCTAAAATCTGCTCTCCCTGATACATACTACCGTGTGCTCCTGTCGTAACTTGACAAACCGCACATTCACTGTCAGGTAGGTACCGTGAAGCCACATCTCGCGTGCAGGATATTCGTGCAGGAGTTCCCCCAGGGAGGGTACTGGGCCCGCTATTATACCTAGTGTATGCTGGTGATATCCCTCCCCTGCAATGACCACTGCACAATTTGCAGATGACACGGCCTTTGTTTGCAGCTCGCCCAAAGGTGAAAGAGCGGGATTGGAACTTGAACCTGAACGAATGGGCCCTACGATGGAAAATGAAGCTAAACCCTCAAAAGTCCTGCTCCGTAATATTTACCTAGGTACCTCCGTAACTACGACGAGCCGGAATTGAGCATTGGTGACGAATTTGTCCCCACTGAAACAAAAGTCCGTTACTTGGGAGTAATGTTAGATAAACGTTTGACATTCGACGCGCATATATTAATTCCATACTCAAAAGATGCCGCCATCGTCTCCGAACACTCAAGCCACTTCTAGGGATGCAATCCCCACTGCCAATTGATACAAAGCGCTTGATATACCTTATGCTCATTAGACCCATTTGGGAGTACGGCAGCCAAGTATGGGGGGGTGCGTCCAATTCACAGGTAAAACGGGTTCAAACTTTTCAAAACCGAGTCTTGAGAGTCATTACCAACGCGCCATGGTATATCAGGAACTCCAATCTTCATAAGGACATTGAAATCCCAACTGTACAGGAAGTTCTGCAGGCCTCTTACTCTCGTTTCCATCAACGACTTCAAAACCACCAAAATGCTCTAGCAACTGGCATACTGGAAGCAGTTCCACCAGATCGCCCAAATCGCAGATTAAAACGTAAACGCCATACCGATCTTCTCCCCACAACCCAAGACGGCAACGCATAGCACCACATCAATTTCACCCCTCTAGCCCATCATAACAGTAAACTTACCATTACTACAAAATACAAAACCACAGTCATGCAGCATGGCTATAAGAGCGAATTTTCGAAGTTTTCGGCATCTTCCTCCTCCGCCTAAAATTTTCTGAAAATTAATTTTCGGCCAATGTTTTCCCAACTTGATACCATACAAAATTAAAACAGGAGTAGTTTTACGCAAAGTAAAATTTGGGGTGGAAGGAGGGGGAGGGGGGAATCAAAAATGTTTTGAATACCAGAAGAGTAGGTATTGGGTACGTAGGTAACAAATTTTTTGTTCCATTTTTTGCCGAGTAACACCTCGGTTTGTAGATTTTCCAACGCTGAACACGATGGTGAAGCCAGAATTGCGATATCCCATTCCGTTATCAGATTAGAGCAGACGAACCAGGAAGAACATCTCAATAAATAAATAACCACGTTCCTTCATCTTCAAAGTGCTCCAGTTTGAGAACGGAATGAGATATCGCAATTCTGATTTCACCATCGTGTTCAGCGTACAAAAACCTTTAAAATGAGGTGTCACTTGTCAGACTTTTTCATTTTGGGAATTTATGGGTAATTTCCCCCCCCCCCTAAAACTCCCCAAAACTCCCCCTTAGGGTGACCCGATTCTGCCCATCTTCGAACTTAGCCTGTCGATTGCCAAGACAGATTTTTCGTGCAAATTTGAACTTTTTATCTCAATTCTTTCGAGAGTTATCGTCTGGAATGACACATACATATATAAATATATATATAAATATATAAATATATAAATATATATATAAATATATATATATATACATATAATTTTTGGTGTCTTTCGGCAGGGAATTCAGGATGGTCTGAAACGGATTTTGGTATAAAAATCTTTCGGAAATTCGAGTTTTAAAAATTTTGGACCGAGAACAATAGCTTCTTTTTCTTCGAAAATTCGCTAAAACTGAATTATTCTATTTATAATGGGAAAAAGTCACTGGACTTGGACTCCCAAACACGTGTCATGTGATATTATTATAAGTACCTATGTAATATTCTAAACTGTAATGCATTTATGCAATAAAGTTATCATGTTAAAAATTAAAAAGAAAAACCAAACGACCCCGGTCTCAGTTTTATAGGAAAAAAATATATTTTTGACAGTCAAAGCAGTACTTTTATACCTTGAGTTACCATTCTATACCACTAGTGTGACTATCGCTACTATTACCACTTTCTTGTGAATTTCTACCCCCCCCCCCCCCCAAATAAATTGAATTTGACCTACTCATTCCAGGAAAAATATTTTTGACCAATGAAGTAGTATTTTTATGTCTCGAGTTACCATTCTGTACCAGCCCCATCATAGGTCGATGAAGCAAACAACTATATCAATAATAATGTAGTATACTGATCACTAATATCCAATCAGCTAGGTACAATGCATTAAATTTTAGTATTTTCCAGAACCTTGATGTTTGATTTACGCAGAACTGAAGCGCCAACAACCTTTAATTTTCAGAAACACAACTTGGACGGTAGTTTTAGCGAATTTTCAAAGAAAATGAAGCTATTGCAATGGCTTCGAAATTTAAATAATATAAATTTTTGGAAATTTTCTTCATAGAAATCCGTTTCAGACCATTCTAAAACGATTCCTGAAATTTAACACTTTTTTATATGTAT
The DNA here is from genome assembly GCA_954871275.1 of Leptopterna dolabrata. NCBI lineage: Eukaryota > Metazoa > Arthropoda > Insecta > Hemiptera > Miridae > Leptopterna > Leptopterna dolabrata. Next base: position 53,284,543 of record OX940974.1, on the reverse strand, counting down.
ATATATATTTATATATATATGTCGTTGCCTGGAGATTGATGTGTGAACTACTTTAAAGTGAAAACGACGGCAGCAGCTGGATCGAGCCGCTCTGGTTGGATAAGGTATTTCCCATAATGCACTCCGATAAGTTGACACACAGCGCTCCCAGTGGAACAAGTTGGTAGTGTGTCTGATCGCCATTATGGACGGAGACGCTTATTCCAGTCGAAGTGTTGCTCAAGTGTCCAGGAGGAAGTTTATTTATATCCAGTTTTGCTTTCTTGGATTTAATTAGGATGCTTAATTCGACATCAGAAGTGGGATATGGAGAGAGCGATTGTTTCACGAGAAGAAAAGCTGATGAAACTCGACGGGATGATCGTCAAAATCGGGGGAATAATGAAACTGATGATCCTGACGCTCCTAGCAGACTACCAGAGGGACGAGGGACTTCTTATTCCCGTGTGCAAGGCGTAGCACAGCCTCAAGGTGAACATTCCAGCGGTGAGTCGTACCCTGATTTTCAGTACCTTAATGATACGAAAATGCGTCGTAAACAACCTGCAGACCACTATCATTGCGATTCTTATAGTAGACCTCTGTCTCGATGCTCAGATATCTCATCCCTTTCATTCCAAACACGCTCTGAAGCTCCCGCACCCTCCCACATGAGTTTTTTGCCACAAGGCCAAGGATCTTCGGAATCAACTCGTTTGATTGAAGGCATTTTGTTGAACCAAGGGCAACAACTTCAAGTGTTTTTGGATAAATTGGTATCGAAACTGCCCCAAAGCAAAACTGGATATAAATAAACTTCCTCCTGGACACTTGAGCAACACTTCGACTGGAATAAGCGTCTCCGTCCATAATGGCGATCAGACACACTACCAACTTGTTCCACTGGGAGCGCTGTGTGTCAACTTATCGGAGTGCATTATGGGAAATACCTTATCCAACCAGAGCGGCTCGATCCAGCTGCTGCCGTCGTTTTCACTTTAAAGTAGTTCACACATCAATCTCCAGGCAACGACATATATATGTGTCACTCCAGACGATAACTCTCGATAGAATTGAGATAAACAGCTCAAATTTGCACAAAAAATCTATCTTGGCAATCGAAAGGCTAAGTTCGAAGATGGGCGAAATTGGCCTACTCTAAGGAGGGTTTTGGCGCATTTAAAGTGCGCAAAAATTACCCAAAAATCCCCAAAATGTTATTTTCCAACAAGTGACCCCTCATTTTAAAGGTTTTTGCACGCTGAACACGATGGTGGAATCGGATTTTAGATATCTTGATCCGTTCTCAAATTAGAGCATTTAAAGTGCGCAAAAAATACCCAAAAATCCCCAAAATGTTATTTTCTAACAAGTGACCCCTCATTTTAAAGGTTTTTGCACGCTGAACACGATGGTGAAATCGGATTTTAGATATCTAAATCCGTTCTTAAATTAGAGCATTTAAAGTGCGCAAAAATTACCCAAAACTAGGATAATCTTTAAACTCTTACCCCCACCCCCTTAGAGTGGTCAGATTGAAAAATGTGAGAAGTATTAATTGGAGACGAGAGTTCGAAGCAAAAAAGGGGGAGGCAAACGATTAGTACAACTCCTTGAATTTCCCATTTGACATATAATTGTTATGATACCTTCATAGATAGACAAGTACCGGCCCACGTATTACTAGAAGGAAGACGAAAGAAAAAATCTATTTCAAATTATTCAATTTAGGTACTAACAGTAGGAGGAAGAAGGTTAGGTAGGTATCTTATCAATTTATTATCAGTATCATACGAATATTTGATATTCAAAGGTAGGTAGGTAGGTACTTAACATGATAAAAATAATATCAATGAAGAAGGAAGGATCTACCTACCTAGTAGAGCAAATCTTGAACTGGTTTTAGATACCAGGCCTGAAATCGTAGTCAAGAGGAAAGGCCATTCAGAAGGAACAAGGAATCTACTCATAACAAACGGTAGAATCGGGATGGACAAAACGTACAAATTAAAATAAATACGAAGAGAATATACATAGAAAACCAAATTTTAGACCGAAGTTTTCCTTTATTCAAAACCATAGCCATTAATTCGAATATTTCTTTGAAAATTCGCTCATTAAGTCATGCTGCATGACTGGTTTTTTTGCCTTTTTGGTTGTTCATATTTCGAAAAATACATAGGAAATGTGGAATTCAGAGTGTTTCCTTTAAGGGGGAACACTTTAATAAACTGTTCCAAGTATTTGTTAGAACAAGTTGTACCTAGCGTGGGATTTCCTCAAAAACCTCAAAACGATCCGAACATTGCTACGACTATTAATATATATCCAATTTAAGTAGTATATATCAATTTTCTAGTACAGGATGATTCAAAACTCTTGACATAATGACAAAAAATCATTAACCCTTTATTTATCAAGTCGTAGATAGGTACTGATTTAATGTCAAAATGATTTATTCTATCAAATGTTGATCAGTATATTACAAATACGGAGAAAACACCCGTACGCAGTACGCACACACACACACTCACGCGCGCGCACACACGCTCTCACACTTGGCACTCTGCGTGCATCCACGTGAAGTTCATCCAAATAATTTAGGTACCTACGTAGTTCAGTTAAACTGATGATAAGATCATTATATATTAATTCTCTTCCAGCCGTCCTTTCCTGCCGCCGTGATGATTCCCATGTCTTCCCTTCACAGGAATTTTTCATTCTTGACTAGCAATTCATCTCCCCGAATCAGAGCATGAGCATCTTCTTTGCGTTCCAAAATTTGCTTCTTGATTGAGACCAAATTGCTTCTTCTTTTACGGTGCCAAACGACTGATTTCTAAAGATGATTAATTTAGTTCCTCTTAGTTGCTTTGTGTTTTTTTAAATCAATTCCTTGTCTGCGCTACTCTTGAAAATTTCCAGAATGGGCGTATTTCCTTTCCCGGGTCTGAACGCTGATTCCAGTTGAACGTTTTCGCATTCTAATACCTGCTGGCACAACTGCTTTACACACTCCATTGGTGGCATTTCCTTTTCGTCGATACCTTGAAATATTAGAATTATTATTGCGCGAGCTATCTTCTAGCTTGTCGATTTGCCTCATCCTCTCATAATCTCTTTCCTCCAGTGGTTTAACTTTGTTTTGCAGAACCTCATTACTCTTTACAAGACTATAAATTTTCCCTTCAGTTTTTTCGTTCAGCTTTCCGCTAACTTTTTAGAATCAATAAGCGTACTCATGTGCTGCAAAAGGTTTTCCAACGTCAATTCGCTCATCCTTGTTTCCTCCCTCTCTTTAGAAAGTGGCTGCTTCTTTTTACTATTTCTCGGGGAGTTTTCCGGCGAACTTTTTTCTTTCCTCTTTCCAGGTGTTGCGTTGTTTATTTCAGGATCCGTTGGGGGCTTGAAATAGCTTGCAATATATTTATGACTCGCCGACATTTGTCATGGTGTTGATAATGAGTCGATTACTTTATCTTCCACGGTAATTACCGATCTCAATTCAATGAGCAGGAATTATTTGCCACACTCTATCTTATCTTCTCAATCACTTTCTGGACAACAACAACAAAGACTGCCCACAACACCAACAAATATCTCCAGTATGCGACAACCAGTGGTGCTGTTTTCCGTAATCTAATGGGCAAAAAAAAACCTTTTGATCCTCGAAATTTCAGTCGTCAGAATCGTAAGAGACTACTCACAAACATGAGGTGAGACACATTCATTTGTGCATAAATCAGAACACATTCGACTACTTTATACCACTGAAAATAAATCCGATTGCAGGACCGAAGTTTACTTCACGCCGTCTCGGAGGTAACTCGAGGGGTCGTTGTTAAACATTGTGAAAAAAAACAGCAAACAGTGGCAGAGAACTCTTAGATTCTGCTGCAACGGCTGCTTTCAAGTTCTTGAACAACCTCGGGCTCAGCACTTCACCCCAGAAGTCGTTCACGCGTTTAGTGGGGTGCAGATCCAAAGCTAGTGCTGCTGTTATATACAGCCACCATCAGAGCTGTACTAGATTACGGCGCAATCTTCTAGTCCTGCTTCCAGAACCAGTTTGGAGAAAGTGGACAGAAAACAAATTGTTCTTGGGACGCTACCCGCAACCCTAGTTAATGCCCTTCTTGCAGAAGCTGGAGAACCTCCCCTACACTTACGCCAAGAACTGAAGAGCTCGGCCGAATAAGGGTACATGTCGCTCAGCTGAGATTTTACAGGAAAGCCGAAAAACTGATATTGATCAAAATTTCTACTTCAAATGCGACATGTACCCTTGTTCCACAAAAAATATTCTTGGTAATACTTACTCTTTATTCCACTCAATATTCAAACTGAGGAGAAGCAATGATTGCTCGTTCAAAGAAAGATCATTAACATAATACTGTTTGAAAAAATTCACTCTTTCTGTGATATTCAAGTCGCCGCATGAAAAGGGACAACGTCCTTCTTCACAAACGCGAACATCAGGAGGGATCTTACCGGGAACTGGAAAATGATTTTTCCGCGTAACATAAGGTTGTCCGGAGTCGCGCAAAACCTTCCTACTTTTGTCTTTCCACAGGGAAAAATCTACCGTCCGTCCTTTTGATTTATTCAGTCTGTCCACGTCATTCACTGATAGTCGCACATCACTCATTATAAAAATTTTAAACTGAAAAATATTAAGTACCTAATAATGAGGAAAATAAATGAAAAATACACGAACGCGAGTTGAAAGAAAGAGATTATAATAGAATGATTATGCACGAACGCGAGTTGAAAGGATGAGATTATAATGATGGATTGATGGTACGTAACCTGGGCGGGGGCAGTGCAAGATAGCGTCAAGAAGTCGCTAAGGAGACGGAATTTTTCGCACATGTACCCTTATTCGTCTAATGAAGAGGCCACGTTTTTGCACTTTGAAGGCGATACTGCTAAGAATGTAGTTATTATTATCGAATAATACATATATAATCAAGTAGAGGAGACCTCAAGCTTGAAATTGACGCAAAAAAATAAAAAAAATTAAAATTGTTACATGTACCCTTATTCGGCCGAGCTCTTCAACTCCTATCGAATATGTGCCTCCTAAAACTGTATAGTAAAGACCCCAAAGGGTTCGAACAAATAAGAACTCTATCAATCCATAATCTAACGGCAGACTATTGGATCAGAAAACCTTCTCCTCCTCTGTTCTGCAGCTTCAATGAGTTTAGAAATGAGGTGCAATGGTTAAGCCAATCCACTGTCCCGTACCTACACCTTCACTGTACAAGCACTCTATTGCAGCCTTGAAAATACCGAATTCAGTTTTAAGTACGCTGATGGTTTGCGCCACAGTAGAGTAGAGGTGCAGGAAGTGCCTTCTTCGACTCAACCATTGGATCCTGCCAAGGTGATCGCCTTTGGAACCACGCCTCCAGCTGTACGACAGAAGTTCATGCCATACGACTGGCCATTGAACACGCTCTCAGAACCATTGACTGTAGACAAACAGTGGTTCTCACAGACTCACTGAGCCCTGTATCAAAATACACGTCCTTGAAACCTTCAACTTACCTGAATGCCATAGAAGCCGACATCCTAAAAGCGATTTCAAGACCCGGCCGAAATGCGATCCTGTGTTGGGTAAAAGACATGTTGGTATCCAGGGAAATGAGACTGCCGACAGGAAAGCCAAAGAAGTAGCACGCCAAGTGGAGCCAACACCCCCACATTTTTCCATCAAACTGATCTTAAACGCTTGTCCCATTCTAGGTTAATGACCTCTCTGAATTCGGCACAAGTCCATGTTTCCAGCTCCAAAGCGTAGACCATGGTTTGATGACATACAAGGATACAAGCAAATGTCATTTGAAACCAATATTATCAGACTACAAAGCGGCCATCCTAATACAAATAAATATTTACGCAGATTCGACCCCATTAATACTCCAGTGTTTTGAAGATGCAACAACAACGAGGAAACAGTGGCGCACATAATATTGGCTTCTGAGAGCAACTCAACCATAGGCCCACCATGCTGGAGTAAAATCTCCGAGCTTTATGATACAAATAAATAATCAATTCAGTACAGACTAGGGTGGATTCTGGTGACTGGTCAATGTGGGGCGAACTGGTACTTCTTGTATGATTTGCGCATGCGCAGTGGCTATACCAATCATCCCATCGCGATGAAATTCATAGGGGACCTGAAATGGATGTGAAATTATGTATTTTTGAATCTGAATTGGATTCAGCACCCTTGAAAGCTCTCCAGTGATTTCAATTTTACCCTATGTATTTGTACCAATATCCGAATCCGAACTCGAATAAGCTAATTGATTAGGGTTTCTCAACTGATGCGTATTCGCCAACCGAACTCAAATATTTGCCATCTCAGTAGAAGGTTTCAAATTAGCCAATAGCCAATTGTGCTTGTACGACATGCTCCTAGGATTTGCCAAATGTCATCTTTTACCTAGACTCAAGCCCCCCACCCCCCCCCCCCCCCCCCACACACATATCACGAAACCGACTCTGTTTTTCTACCGACGATCCAAGATATTCACTCGTGTTCATCCCAAGAACGGCTCGGTTTATCAGATGTTTAGTATTGACTGTGTTACATTAGGTTTCTTATTTATAACTGAATTTACTGCTGAGCCCGTTACGGTGACGGAGTGACCTCCCACATTACAGACGCTGTGTTCCTATCAGGTCGCAATCTAAATCGTTCGTTTAACATCTCGCGGGTGCTGTCTCCCAGCCTGATTCACCCCATTCTTTTACAGTGTCCTGTAACCCAATGATACGATCCTTCTAGATGGGACGGTCCGCCAGTTTACGACCGTCTTTCTGTCTGGAAATGTTGGCGTGATTTAGGTACCGACTGGGTTCAAATCATAACGTTTTATTGCTCTTGTCAGACATTGAACAGATCCCTGTAATTCATGCTACGTATCAACACAATAGCTTAACAGCCAAGTAGTTGGAAGTAGTTGGAGCAAATCTCCGGATCTGTCGAAACCACCTGTGCTGAAATCAACGTGCAAACCACCCCCAACGACTCGAATGATACAATTAAGGATACGAGGATGCTATGTGCCCCAATTGGCTGACGTTTTCAGCAATTTTTTTGTGAAAAAAATAAAATAATTATTATTATTATTATTTAAAAAAAAATACGCTATAGCAACTAGACCTGTATGTAGATACAGCCTATATCAAGTTTAAAAAAAATGTTTCACTTCCGTTCTCATTCTGAGTCCAATTCTGGATTTTATCAATCATCATATATGTATAATGTATATTATATATAATGATGCATATCAATACTAGAGAGGAGAAAGGACAATCCCATTTTTAGGGACGCCCCTTAAGAAGCCCTCAAGGATGGTAATGCTACTCACCAAAACGATATAAATTTTACAAAAGTGGCTCTCGAGAAATGGTACTGTGAATCGAGGAAAAAAAACAGTTTCAATAGTCAACAAAAAGAATTCTCACTCAAAATGGGTCAATTTGAATGTTTGGTCAATATCGCTTAATAACTATCAAAAATAGTGGGGTCACCAACATCAGAAATTCTCCCATATGGTGATGCTGCATGCCTGGAGCTTTTTGCATCTATTCATTTGATTATGTATTTATTATCTGTATAATATGCCTGTGTAGGTATAGGATCCCTCTCCTTTCCATCATCAATCAAATGGACATCCTGATATGAGGTTTGCTTCATTCTACCCCTCTACAAGCCTTGATTCAACCCCTATACTCCCGCAATATTGTGATGGAACGATGGAAGAAAAAAAGAAAAAAAAGATCAGTGATTATTAATCAATAAAAAATCGGATATTGTTAATCAAACAATAACTACCTACCTTCCTGGTGAATTATGGTTTTATTTCTGCTGGTGGGGACTAGATCGGTAGTCTTAGTAGATGTTGTCGACACCATTGTGTAACGCCGATTCAACAAAATAAACTGATATAATAGGTATCCAAATAAAATAATAATAATCAGTGTGCAACACTCGATGAAAATGCACCAGATTCGATCACAAACTTTTCCCAATCTATATCTTTTATAGCAAACAGTCTGGTAGCCAGGACGCATCAGGTAACGACTACAATCAACGAGAAATTTAAACTGAAGGAACAAAAGAAGTAGACATCCTGAAGAGGTAAAATTAGTGTTCACTGTTACACTATGCTTGCTAGGAGGAACTACGGAAATCAAGACAAGAACCTACTTTACCCCCCGAAGGACTTCTATAGTGAAGAAAGCCATTATTCTTATCTATCTTCATATCCATATTATTGTTACATTTTAATGATAAGTGCGCGGATTGCGACAGTAAACAACTTGAAATGTCAATCGATATACTAAAAAGTAATAACGTTTAATAATTTTACAATTGTGATTTATCATTTTATAGCTATCATGTGAACCTTTTATGTAATCGGATGAACAGCATATAATATGCACCACCCAACCCCTCTCGCACTAATTATTTGTCAACGATTTCTTCATCATGGTTGATAACCTCCGCATACGAGAAAAAAAAAGTTCCGGTCATCCAGCATGGCTTAAGGAGCGAATTTTCAAAGAAATAGTTCGGGAAATTGAGAATTTAAATTAATGGTCAACTGCCAGAGCAGTCATTACGGCCTGATTGGCACTTGTTGAGACCAAAATGGCACGCCACACCGTGCAGAAAAATTATGCCAAAAAAAAATTTTAGGGTGTTTTGAACCAAAAAAATTAGATTTAGATCACTCGATCCAGTCTGAACGTCCTGAAACTACTTGCAATCGCTTCAGGCCACAAAGGCATGGTAAACGACACTTCACATGCCTACATAAAAAATACACTGTTGTATTGGCTTTCGAATTACAATTTTGTAAATTTGGTAGGATGGGTGCGCCTAATCATGCTGAGACTAGTTGCAATCGATTCAGCACCCCAAGAAAAACATGATAGACAACATCCCACATGCCTATGTTGCTGAAATTTATATTAATTTTATTTTTGACCAGACATTTGTAAATTTGGAGACGGATTCTTCTGCGGAAGAATGAATTGTTTACCATGGAAATTAAGGGACTTATCATGCGGAATGGTACACACACACACGCACGCACGGGTGAGAAGAGCGGGTTTTATAGAAGCTCTTCCACCATCCTCCAGTCCTTCGATGGTCGTTAGGAACCGTTGAGGGGCTGACGGAGGGAAGAGAGGTCTACCCTACTTTCGTCATGTAGACCCTCCATTCGTTCGGTTTATTTGTGCAATCTTAATAGGTACATGGAGTGGTATTCTGGGAGGATATCACGACAGTGGTCCCCCCAGATTGTGCCAATAAATACAAAAAGTTGAAAGAGCTGAGGGCACAAGGTGACAATGTGTGCTGAAGGCAGGAAGTGATAAGGTACAGGAGAACTTAAGGCTAGAGCAGATATGTACAATTGGAGCAAAACTCAAGACTAGTGGAGATATGGACTAGTGTGGACTAGTGGGGACAGTTGAATGAGAGCAATTATAGTGGAAGTTGACAAGGGGAGAGAAAATATATAAAAGGAATATATACAATGAGAGCTGGTGCGCCGTCATAGGTGGAGGCGTAGTGCAGCGGAGTAGCGAGAGTGCCGCAGAGGGACCTTGGGATGTGTCCTACATTAGAACGACTTGACGTGTTCCGTCGGAGACATTCCCAAGGCCCCGATGTGTTGCAGCGGAGCGGGGCAGTAGGCTGGGGTTGCCAGTAAAGTCGCGGTGTTTGGCTGCTTGTGTCGTCCGGGCCTGTGATTTTTCCTGGCGGGCTTAACGGGGGATACCCCTGGCAGTGGCGCAGTCATGGAGGGTGGCGGAGGTAGCACTGTGGGTGGTGGAGGTGCAGTGGCGGGCGGTGGTGGCATGTGCGGGTGTTGGGGGATATATGAGTCGTGTGTTCCGGTGGCCTTCGCGATATAGTAGTCACGAATGATGACCTACTGGGATTACCGGTAATCCGGTGATCCTCAGAGGGTGTTACCATGGCGGCGGTGAGGGAGGCCCGGGCGAACGACACAGCGGCAACAGGGGCATAGGAACCCAGACCTCACGCATAATCGCAGCAACGTCGGGGTCGGGAGAGTAAGGGTGCTGTGACATGGTGAAGGCACGGTGATGTGGTGTGCGAGAGTAGGTGAGAGAGTGTTGATTTCTGAGGATGTTAGTTGTTGTGATGGGGGGGGTCGGCAAGAACATAAGCCGGCTTCCAGGGGGCGAATGGAGCGGTATAGGGTTCCCCATCAATCAACAGAGTAACCGCTACTCCGCGGTACCGCGGTTTGGGTAGTGCGAATAACTTGAAAGGGGCCGGCGTAAAAAGGTTAAAGGGTTTTATGGATGCCGGGCTCCTTCAGGTACATGTGGTTTGCGCTATAAAAGAGATGTCGGTGGGGAGTGTCAAAGGCAAAGAGAATATCCGCTCGTCCAGGCTGATCCCATCGGTTGGTCGGGCCGAGGAGGGTAGGCTCAAAAGGATGTAAGGGGGTGCCTTTGTCCAGGATGTGGTGTCGGTGGAAGTTGAGATGGCCTGTTTTAAGACGGAGTGCCACCGCTCTACTTTGCCGTTATATTGGGGATGGTAAGCAGTGGTTCGGCGTTTTTCTATGCCAAGGGAATGGAGCAGAGAGTTGAAACTGGCTGATTCGAACTACCTGCCCTGATCAACCGTGAGTGTCTGTGGGCAACCGTACCGAGCGATCCAGTTGGTCAGGAAAGTGAAGGCGACGGTGTCCGCAGATATGTGGGTGAGTGGGATGCCCTCGACCCAGTTGGTAGCACGGTCAATCATGGTCAGGCAGTAGCGCTTCCCTTCGGAGGGGGGAAGTGGGCCGTCGATGTCGAGGTGAAGGTGTTCAAATGGGGGGGCGTCATCTATTCGCTGAGGGGGGATGTGGGGGTGGGCCGAGACCTTGTAACGTTGGCACTTCTGGCACCTGAGGACCCAATTACGAATGTCGGTGTTCATGTGGGGCCAGAAGTACCGTGTTTTTACAAGGTTCCGGCTAGCGCGGATTCCGGGGTGATGGAGAGCGTGGTAGTGCTCGCACAGCTGCTGCTGGAGGTCGGGTGGGACCTAAGGCCGAGGGGTATCGGCGCTTACGTCGCACCATAGGCCATGCAGCTGCAGCTGCTCGAGCTTGTTGTTGGCGACTAAATTTGCAACGGCTTGGTCTGAAGAGGGGGGTTGACATGCTGTGAATGGTAGTAACTCGTCCATCGGCGTGGGGGAGGGCGTGAGAATGTGTCTGCCACACAATTGTCTGCCCCCTGGCGTGTAGCGGATGTGGGTGGTGAACTGGGCTATGAATTCCAGTTGCCGGAGGCGGCGGGGTGAGGCGGATCTGTGGCTTTGAAGCAATGCATGAGTGAGGGGCTTATGGTCGGTGATGACAGAGAACTGCCGGCCCTCCACGAAGTCACAAAGTTTTTAATGGCTTCGTGGATGGCCAGGAGTTCTCTGTCGAAGGTGGATTAATTACATTGAGTGGAAGAGAGCATGCAGGAGAAAAAGTCGAGGGGTTGGGGGGGGGGGGGGGGAGGCGCAATTGGGTGATAGCCCGATCGGAAGCATCAGTGGTGATGGAGTGAGGGGCGTGGGTGTCAAGTTGGGCAAGGAGAGCGGCGTTGGTGAGGTCTTGTTTACAGGCGTCGAAGGTGGTGGTGAGGGTTGGTGATCAATCGATGGGGCGGTTGTCCTGTTGTTTTGGTGGTTGGGCAATGGCATCGATGAGAGGCTGCTGGTGTTGGGAGGCGTGGCAGATGTGGCAGTGATAGAAATTCAGCATCCCCAGGAAGCGTCGTAATTCCATGACCGTTTGTGGTTGCCGGAATTGGCAGAGAGAGTCGACTTTTTCGTGGAAAGGGGAGATGCCGGGGAGGTGACAAGGTGGCCGAGGCAGGGGACGGATGGCTGGGTGATGACCCTTTTTTCTTTGCTGACAATAAGGCCCTCGTTTTGGAAATGTCAAGGACTTGCTGAAGGTGGCAGAAGTGTTCTTCGGGGTTGGCAGATGCGATCAGGATGCCGTCCAAAAAGCAGAAAACAAATGGGAGGCCTCGCAAAATTTGGTCCATGTAGCACTGCCAAGTTTCGGTAGTGTTACAGAGGCCAAAGCCCATTTTGATATACTCAAAGAGGCCGAAGGAGTTATGAGGGCTGTCTTTGGTATATACGGGGGGGGTTAAATGTCGATGTGGTGGAAGGCCGGTGCTATGTCGAGGGTGCTGAAGATGGTTGTGCCATGAAGGTGGGAGGAGAAAGCCTGAAGATGTGGGTCGTTGTATAGGTTGGGGTAGGCGGGCGTTGAGATGGTGGTAGTCCCCACAGGGTCGGATGACGCCGTTTGGTTTTTGGACAATGTGAAGGGGGGGGGGGGGGGGTGGCAAGTTTGAAGGGCGGATAATTTTGTCGGCGATGTGATAGTCGAAATGTTTTTTTGGTTGTTGAAGTTGAAGAGGGAGGAGTCGTTGGGCCTTAGCGGTGAGTGGGGGTCCCTCGGTTTCGATGAAGTGTTGGACGGTCGAGAGGTGGGAGGAAGAGCGAGGTTGAGGTTGATAATTCAGCAGTAAGGCGGTGAATCTGTCAGAGACAGGGGTGGGGGTGAGTGAGTTGACAAACCCAAAGAAGGGTTTATTGGTCGCATGGTCGATTAGGTGGGAGTTATTAATGTCTACCTGGAGGTCGAAATATGAGAGGAAATCGGCCCCCAGGATGGGTTTCTCAACATCTGCAGTTGTGAACAGCCATTCGTAGACATTACCATTTAAATGGACCATGGAGCGGTGGGTGCCGTTGGCCGATTTGCGTGCTGTTGGCTGTGTAGAGTAATTGATGGGAGGACTGAGCTTGGTGGTGTAGGACACTATTGGGGATGATTGAGAGGGATGCACCCGTGTCCACGAGAAAGGGGAGGTTGGTTACATCTGATGAATATGCGGTGGTGGATAGGGGCGGTACCTATGATGCGCGACGACAGAGGCAGTGGTGGGGGGGGGGGGGTTTGTTTTGGCGGTGGTGTGGTTTTGAGGATGGCAGCGTAGGTTGGGTACTGCTGGGTGGGGGTTGTGGCAGTTACGGTGGGGTAAGCGGCAGCTGGTAAGGCGGCCGAGGTGGTGGCAAACGAGACTTTTCGAACCCCTGCCGATGCGATGATTGAGGCAGGGAGAGTAGTGGATGCAGAGTGAGTAACCGCCAGTCCCCTTTCGGATGATGGAGGGGGGCGTTTTCCTGTTTGGTGGGGCTCATTCGCAGGGGGATCGGTAATTGTGAGCCTGATCCCACAAGTTGACCTGGCACCAGCAGCGGGAGGGGTTGTCAGCAGGTTTATGCTGATGGGTTGGGGGTCCCTCGGAGCGTGGTGGTGGGCCTGCAGTCCGAGGAGGGGAGCGGCCACTGCAGTCCATGGAAGGGTGGCAGCGCCTGGTGGGGTGCAGATCGAGAGCGGGAAAAACGCGGGGGTTGTGAGCGCACCTCGTGGATGGGGGTGGAAGTATTCATGTTGTGGATGGTGTCTGCCAGACGGAGGAGAGCGTTGTCAGGAGAATCGAGGTGGGCCGCAAGGGCGAGCTGGATGGGTGGGGGAAGGGCTGGTAACCAGAAGGTTCGAGTGATATCAGCTGTCAGGACATCTTGTAGCTGATGGGGCAGGCCTCGGATAGGATGGTAGAGTTTCAAATCCCCCAGCTGTTGGGGCTGGGAGAGGGTGGAAATACGAGCCAATTTGGAGGGCTGGTACAGTGCGATGAGTCGGTTGCAGAGGTCGTCGTAGGCGGTGGGAGAGTCAGGCAAATGTCCGCCGTTTGGAGAAGAATGTCATAGAGGAGGAGACCGATAGTTTTGGAGTAGCAGATCTTCTGTCCCCTCAGGTTGGCGGCCGAAAACGCAGCGTAAATTTGAAAAAACCAGAGAGTGGGGTCATGGGTGTAGAAGGGGGCAGCATGAGTGGAATAGCAGTTGCGGTTGTCGTGATGTTGGCAGAAGGCGGTAGAAATGCGGCGGAAGGGGGCAGAAGTTGTGGAGGGGGCTGATTTTTGGCAGAGGTGGAGAGTGGCGGGTCTGGGCGTTGGGGGGTGGGGGGATGAAGCTTGGTTGTTTCCATCATGTGATAACTTCGGGTGCACCACTGCGGTGGTTAGAAGGTAGAGGGTTTTAGATAGGTGAGGGTTTTAGATGGAGAGATGAGGAATTGGTAGCTAGCGTTTATAAGGTTACCACCTATGGCGAAGCCAGGAAGGTTACCACCACTAAAAACGCTAGAGAATATACCCAGACGGTTCCACCTGGTGGGTTATCAAGGAGAGAGATAGAAGTCATCGACGTGGGTTTGAGCATAGAATGGTGAGCCGGGTGAGAAAGCGGGTTTTATAGAAGCTCTTCCACACTCCTCCAGTCCTTCAACAATCGTTATGAACCGTGGAGGGACTGACTGAGGGGCCCTACTTTCGTCACGTAGACCCTCCATTCGTTTGGTGTATTTGGACGATCTTAATAGGTGCATGGAGTAGTATTCCGGGAGGATATCACGACAATTTTTTTTTAAATTCACATTTGAAATATTTTAAACACAAATATGCGATGGTTGAATAGTTCAGGGAAGAATAGACCCCTCATAATACAGCCTGAGTCCAGTTTTCCAAAATCTTTAATCACTCACGGAGCACCTAATCTAAAATATTATGTTATCAAACTTTCATGCTATCCTACCATAAAATTATATGTTTATAACTTGAACATGGCCATCTTGGATTGTTTGATGATTTAATAATTACACCAGCAGTTCTTCTGAGCCGCTCTATAAAGTGAATATCGGCTTTCAAGTTCAAAAACCTTGTGAGTAAAACCTGAGCAACAACTGAGACCTCTATGACTCACATGTTCATCCCTCAAGTTATTAACTAAGTATATTTTCTTGATGCTGGATATAAAATTGTAGTGAACGCAAGGTAGGGTGGTTTGGTTAGGCCGCAGGATAGAGGAGGATGTGCCCCATCGGAGTCTTTTAAGGATGGCTAGTGCCCCAGGTTTTCACCAAATTGGGCACTAGTGGGTAGCTAGCGGCCCAGGTTTTCACCACAGTGTGCGCTATTGGACGTGCTAGGATCCCAGGTTTTCACCACATTGAATGCCGGATCCTTTTGTGAGGCATATCCCAGGTTTTCACCACAATGGATATGCGAGGGAAAGGTAGGAGAGAGAGGAGGCACTAGGTGAGTGAGAGAGTGGTCGCAGGTAGGAGTGAGGTCGGTAGAATGAAGAGCTGGGCAAGCCCGGCGCCTTATACAGGTACCTCCACCTCGTCCCCCGTCTGTCCCACGGCTGTTGGGAGTCGTTGGGCATTGATGGAGGGAGACCCTGCCGTGCTTCTACCGAGGCTACACACACCTCGTCTTTCTCCTTGTTATTTATTGGTTTAAATCTTACATATTTACATCGGAGTGGTATAGAGGCGAACCACGACAAAAATTATATCTGAATATCGGAAAGCCTCTGATATAGGTACCTTCTATATAACCATCCTCAGCAATATTCCTCCGAACTAATTTCAAGCAAAACTTCCCCGCTTGAACGCCCAACATTTTTTTCACAGACTTCTCGGATAAAGAAAGATTTTTCAAACTACACAAAATTGGAATGCCTTTGACATCAACCGTGAGCATTGGAAGAAAGGAACTAAGTTACACAAACTTGTGCATTGGGGTAATTTGGAACGATGTAGTCCATATATGATAACATGAATGTCCATATTATGTATGTATATATAATATATTATGTATATGTATATGTCTACTTATGTATATATATATTTGTCGTCTATGTAATCTCTCATATATCTCTCTTAGAGCTTTTATAGAAAACACCTTGATCACATCAGGAACAAATCACATTTATTAAGAACAGAAGATACATTTCTGTTTAACTACTCACACCATCATATATTTTGTTATCAGATTTCAGAGTGTGCATGTTTTAAACAATGAACATTTTCGACACGTTCTTTGCATCATCGACGATTGTACTGGGGTGAGTGAGTTGGCATAGGATTTATTTTAGGCCGCGGCGTCTCAGTTTATTATTAAACCTGGAACGTGAAATTAACCTGTTCCCTCTGAAGTAGGCAGGTTCCTATTCTCCCTATCAACATGGTTGCTGTGGAGCATATAACTCCTGTGCTTGTTCCACGGTACACATAGTCCATGTTTCCTTCAGGCAGAACCAAAATAATCCAATCATGGGCATGCATCCCATTTGAGCAAATTATCAAAGTTAGGTAATTGCCCCCTAACTCGAATTTACTAATTCATCGATTCATGTTCCTTTGTGTTTGACCCCATTTCTCCCAGTTTTTTAGGATGAGGAAATCAAGTATTTTGGAACTCCACTTCGTTTTGTCATAGGTCTTTTTGTTTGGACTGTCTTTTTGTGATTGATTTGGTGATTATCAATAATTTTCATTTGTAGAGGTCATAGGCCGTTACATGAGTTCGATGCAAGATCAAATGAACGCACATACATAATTTACATAAACTAGCAGCTCATTGCCATTGGCTAATATTTATTAAAATAACTCAACAACCAGGTACGCTAAAAAAAAGAAGAAAAACACGTGAAGAAAGGAAATGGTTCTGAGCACCACTCAAGTGATATGCAGATTCAATATAGTTGCACAGATTATTTTGTGATAGGTAGCTTTCTCTGCAAGGTAGGGTTGTATGTAGCCAGTGCCGTAGCCAGGATTGTTGAATGGGTGGGAGGGGGGAGGTATCGGAAATAGAAAATGTAAGGTTTGACTTTACAAACAAAGATGAATGTAAATTTAACGAAGCAGCTAAATGTTAGAGGTAACGTTAGGTGAGATAAACTAATACAATAAATTGTGCTTATTTGACAACAATGTTACCGACTTTTCAAAGAAAATGAAGCTAACTGCAAAATAATGAAGAAACTGAAGCGAAATTCGGGTTCAAATTTCGCCAGATGTTCTTATTGCCAAAGAAAGCGATGAGTTCGAAGATGATCAATTTTTACAAATTCTAAGGCGGTCAAATTTGAGTTTTTAGGAGTCAAAAATTGGTAAAAACGGCTAAAATTGAGAATAATTCATATAAAATCATTGAAATTGGATGGAAGGTGAGTAAAGATAGAAAAATACCATTTCGGTTGTTTTTCATACAGAACAGGGGTCAGATGTGGATTTTTGGGGGTCAAAAATTGGTATTGAGGGCTAAAATCAATATTAATTCACCTGACGTTCGATGATAAAAATATTTTTATTTTTCTCCAAAAACAGTGGGTCAAATTAGACTTTACAAGTGCCAAAAATCGGTTAAAGTGGCTCAACGTTCAGGGCCTAGAGTTCGCACGCCGTCACCGAGCCGCCATCTCGAAGTTTCTTGGCGATAACAATATCCTGCTGGTTTTGATGACCGTCATTTTTAATTTCTGTGAGGTTTTGGAACCACCACACAAATCAAATTACTATCGATGAAGTTTATAGAGCAATATGCATGCTCGGAATGAGCCATGACATCGTCAGTATACATTGTTATGTTATTTTTTAAAGAAATTAATGTGCGTACTAGACCTATCTAAGTAATAACAACTTGAGGGAAAAATAAAAAATAAGTAAATACATAAATCATCTAGTCAGACGAACAGAATAATATCCTCAATCACAATTAAATTCGCAAATCAAAAATCTTCGATAGCTCCAGGCCACTGTGCCAATGCGCAATTAAATTAAGTAATTTAATTAATGAAAAATAAGAAATACGTTACACAGAAACACGTTATAAGAATAGACAGTAGGTATATGTTTTAGTATAGTACAAAACCAAAAATTAAAATCTTTAAAACGGTAGGTATCGTTTCCAACTCCCAGCTACAAGTTGGAAAAAATATGACAAAACCTTGGACTCATGCGAAATTCCAAGACATGAACCGCTAAATTGAAGGAAAATGTAGTAGTTTACTACATTTCTCATACATTATGGAGTTTATAGAACAAGTTCATCCTCACACAGTGGTCCGTTTGCCAGCTCTTGAGAATACAAGAAAAAGATAAAAGCTTGTGAGGTGGGAAGGTATCTTTTTTATTACGCCCTCAGCTCACTTGAGAGCTTAAAAGGGGGTGCCCTGCCACTGTCTACAATTGGATTAACGCTGACATACACAGATGATATGATGCGATCGACCCCCTCAGGGAACCACATCTACAACACAAACAACTGTTCATCCCCCTCAATTTTCATAAACCCTCGTCACAGTTCCTCTATTAGCTCTCGACACCCCCAACCAATTCTGGAAGTATTTCAATAAATTCGTAAATCTTTTGAACCTAAAATTTCCCAAATAAGGTAGAAAAAAAATCGTGGATAAAGAGTGACAGAATACTCAAATGGATATACGAAATGTCAGTAATGTTTGGTCTGGAGTCTAACTCATAATAGAATATTGGTAGGTACCTACGTAATGGGGAAGCAATGTGTATTTTTTTCTCATTCCTGCAAAAGATAACCAGATTTCACGGAGAGCTATCCAGAAAGGTGCAGTAGGTTGGTAGGTTGGTTCTTACATGCAAATTTTAAACTGTGGCTTAGGACTTGTGTAAGACCAACAAGACAACCTGGTCTTATAGGCGAACAACCTGCCTAACAGTGAACAAGATAAGGAGTAATACATTAGTAGGAATGAATTACGTTAATTAATTGAGATTATTGTTAAGAAGGATGAAGGGGTGGGGGGGGGGGATTTTCGTAATATACCTCATCCTATTTCGTCCAGTATTATGGTGTAATTTGACTCCTAAAAGGGGAGTGCCTTATGTTCGTGCCCATATGTACAGGCAGCAGGAAAACTTTTGAACACCAGCTTATATGATGTAGGTATACTAACAACCGAGACGTGAGGAAGCTATACTACCCAATCACTGGGCAGATTTTTTGTTACTGAGTCTACCAAGGAAGTGAAAGCCATAAGGCTAAATGAAAATAATGTTCACTTTTGGGAGGAAAAAAAAGTTCTCCGGCAAAACCAGAATGTTTACTCGCGTTTTGAGTTTTAGACCATTCTAATAAATTCGCTCCATCTGCGTGTTCCGTCTGTGTGTTGGCAAATCCTTGCCACGCTCATAACCATACCAAAAATGGTCGTCATGAGCTGGATGTTGGAGGATAGGTTCGGGTCAGGCTCTCTAAATGGTTCTCTATGAATTTGAATTTAATCAAAACCGGACGATAACTTTAGTATCGAAAAATAATCGAATTTGAGGGTAGGTGTGGGGTTCAATTCTGGATTATCCCACATGAGTTTCATCGAAATTTGACCGTAACTTTCATCAGCTCATGCGAAAAGCACTTATTCCATTCACACCACCGAGAAGCTACATGTGTCACACCTCGGCAGATTTTTTGCTTCTTCGTCGGGTTCGTCTTTATTACTATCATAATGCAGGTTATATGCCATAATCCTTTTCTGTTAGTTTGATTACTTTCTCCAAATTCATTCCTTCCGTTTATCATTTCATTTTGTTTCCGTCTAACCGAGCAAAAAAGTCTTCAGCAACCGAACCCAGGGAGCCACCCTGCAGTCTCATTAGTGACTATAGACATGTCCCCAGCAACGAAACTCGATGATAATAGGCTTTTAAAACCCTATTTAAATCAATTGACAATGAGAGCGAAGTGAAGAGAACGGTTGGGCATATAATGGGAGGATGTATGGCGGGAAAGGGGACTTATCTCTGGTGTAACCCGATCCGCCCTCAGAGTTCAGCCCCCTGCACCACCCCTACCAACCGTACCGCCTCTACCACATTCGGCTCAAGAGCCTAACCATCGTGCTTCGTCTCTCTCGACTTCGTCATCCCTGTTCATTTTCTCATATTATTCGTTGGACATTATAAAGATTATAGCAACCATTCTCACTTTTTGTTCCGTTTCTCGTTCATCTCTCTCCTCCACTCCTCTTTGCACCGTTTCTCGGACAACAACCTGAGTTACTTTTTTGCGAGGTGACTTCTACTTTTTGTCACCGGGTGAGATTTACGGTATTGATACCGATGTGACAAATATTTGGACTCAAAGATTTGTTTTGATAACAGTTGGACTCTTTTAATGAAGAACTAGGTAAATTGCTCCAAATCTTGACAAAATCAAGTTTGATAATTTATTTTCATTCTTTTCATCAGGCTTCCAAATACATAGTTCAAGAACTTCAAAATAGGATGAAACGTTTGTATACAAGCAGACTTATGGTGGAAAGATGGCAGTGCCCTAAAAACATTCGATTTTGGTTCAATCGCTGTGGGACTCAAAAAAGCAAAGAATTTAGAAGCTTCCAGATGATATCTGACCTTGGCTACGAGATTATATGAAAATAAAAAATCCAAATGCCGCCGAACTGTTTGTAATGGAAAACGTGAGGATGAGTTTGAAGATCAGCAATTCCATAACAATGAGTGGGTTAACTTTTTGCTTTTTGTTAAAAATCGATGAAAAGTGGCGAATAATTACCAAACATTGATAGAAAAGTGACTGGAGACAGACAACATCTATTTCGACAGCCCAAAATAATTTTAGCTCGAAAAAGTGGGTAGAATTTGGGCTTTTGTGGTTCACAAACGATACTTAAGTTTAAAAAAAGGGGGAAAACAGAAGAAATAAACATGGCTACAAATCATTTAAGAAATACTTTAAATTCACAAGAAGTGGTATGGGTACGGGGTTCACTGGACAATATTGGATAGTTTATGTGGGAAAGAGTCGAGAAAAATGGGGGAAAACCTATGGTCTGGATCTCATGAATCCGATTTTGAGGTCGAATGTACGAAAGACCCAATCGCATCCTCATTTCCATCCCGGCCCCAGGCAATTATACTCGTCACCTACTTATAGGAGAACAACAACTTGTAGCGTGAAATTTCCCCGGACGTTCAAATTCAGCAGTTGCGGCGAGTTCTGATCAGCTGACGTTTCCCGAGGCATCCCCAGGAAGTGCTGCCACCTGATGGCACGGCCGGAAAACGCGCACCGACACTCGTGCACAACGATATTGTTCCTTTGTGCTCCCTTCTCGCTGATGAAGTGCTACCTTCCCGTAAAAACTGTACCGTAATACCTATTTTAAGTTGAAATACGGACTTGCACTGCCGTGTATTACACCGTCAGATCATCGTTGATGCCCACGGACTCAGAGAAAGGGAATAAAGAAGAAGACGACTTATATCCCTGGACTGGCCAACGACTCTTTTGGAGTACTTCCGTTCCTTACCGGTATGCCCTGTTCCATCGCAAATGTCTCGCACCGCCTCGAAATGAATATTTTGTTGAAAAAAAAAAAAAAAAAAATTCCGACAGTTTCAGGTATTGAGAATAATTCCCGACTTTGACTACGAATCCCGAGTGCCTCCTAGTTCTACTAGCGCCTATCGACGAAAGTTCAGGAAGTTGATTTTAATCCTTCCCTTCTCCCGATCTCGACATCCTACCTACCTGTCTTGACTATATTTATAACATTTTATGACATTTTATTCCACGGCCGTCGGAAAGTATGTAAAAACTACCTACCACATAAGTTTCAATAAGTTGGTTACATCTGTGAATCTAACCCTGAGAAAGTATCGATTTCATTTCAAAGTTTCCTTTCATTTTATATTATTCTGCACGAAATAAAGTGCCTGAGAAAGTACCTACTCATGGGTTCACCCCCACCTGATATAGTTTTGTCACAAACTTAATCATGCTGTGGTGACGGGGTCACCAAATGTGGTGAGTGGTAGGGGTCACCAATTGTGGTGAGCGGTAGTTGATGGTGAGGCTTAGGAGGACTAACGCCCCACGGTTATCACCACAGCAGGCGTTAGAGGAAAAGGCGCCCCACGGTTGTCACCACAGCAGATGCCAGGAAGAAGGAGACTAGAACACCGTGGTTATCACCACAGTGTGTGCTAGATGAGAGAACGTCCCGCAGTTATCACCACAGCAGACGTGGGAGGAGAAGGAGACTAGAACACCGTGGTTATCACCACAGTGAGTGCTAGATGAGGGAACGTCCCGCAGTTATCACCACAGCAGACGTGGAAGGAGAAGGATGCTAATAACCCGCGGTTATCATCACAGCGAGTATTAGAGGAGGGTGAATCCCGCGGTTACCACCACGGCAGATGCGAGGAAGGGTAGGAGAGAGAGAGAGAGAGAGAGAAAGATGGAGAGAGAGAGAGAGAGCCTTTGAGAGGGTGTAAGGTGATCGAGAGAGAAGTCGGAGGTCGGTGGAATGAAGAGTTGGGCGAGCCGGGCGGTATATAAAGGTGCCTCCACCTCGTCCCCCGTCTGTCAACGGTCGAGAAACGTTGGGAGTTCGATAGAGGAGACCCTTCTGGTCCTTTCCCCGAGGCGTCGCTCAGCTCGTCTTTCTCCTCGTTTATTTGGTTAAATCTACACGTTACATAGGAGTGGTAGATGTAATATTTGAGGGGTACAACGACACATGCCTTAGGTGGTGTGGCGAGAGTGGACTGTGCCTACAAACTCTCTAACACCTGGAAGCAAATGCCAATAGAATGGCTTCTAGGGCTGCCGAATGTCATTGAGTCAAATAAAATCAGTCGCCATACAAGAAGGAATCAGTTGATTCGTTCACTGGTGCGTCGTCCAGAATGCCGGCAACATTGATAATGCTCAAATATTCAAACAATAAACCAAACTGCTGCGTCAGTAGCACGAGCTCCTCGTCAGGCCTGGCCGAATCGCTCACGAATTGGGGTTTTGCTGCGGGCCAGTACCGAGCGATTTCTAGAATTCCGAAAACTTAGGTACATACTTGGTGGGTAGTAATGGTAGTAGTCCGGTGTGAGTGATGAACCGTAGATTCCGGATCACATACGTTATTTTTTTATCTTTTTTTCTAATCAAAGGTACATTGAACAATTTCATCCACGTTGACGACAGTGGAAGTTTGTCAGATCACTCTATTTTTTTTTTTAAATCATTCAATTCAATTCTTTATTCAATAAAACATATTTAGTACATAATGAAAAATAGAAACATGAGAAAACCAAGTTCATGTTGCAATAATTGTTCTTAATATTCGTGACACGGTCATAATGAAAGAAGATACGCCAAAATCAGTCACTTCAACATACGGATCGGAAGGCTTTCGGGAAGTGCATCTTCCCGAAATGTTACTGGAGATGCATGCACTCCAGTAATATTAATGGAGATACAATTAATATTAATGGAAATGCACTCCAGTAATATTAATTCACTAGACTCACCTTAATAACTGGAGATGCGCTCCAGTAATATTGCTGGAGAATATTACTGGAGATGCACTCCAGTAACATTAATTCACTGACATCCCGTCAATAACTTGAAGATGAAGCTGAGAACTTTTTCAAGTGTATCCAACGTGCTGCATGGACCACAACACCTTCGGAGACCGGAATCGTCACAAATAATAACCTCATATGTATCGGAGAACTAGTCAGGAAAAAGAGAAAATCAAGGAAAGTCAACGGAATCGTTGAGTTACCTGCGGCAAATCCAAACTGAATAGGTAGATTGAAGAACATGCTTGATTCTTTTCCTGAAGCAATCAAGTAAGAAGGACACATTAGCCTGTCATGTGATTAACTTCTGAAAGAGATAAATAATATTTCCTATGGAAAGTGGTCAAATCACACAAGTAGCCTAAGGAACACATACTTCCTACTAGAAAAGATATGGGAATGGGAAAAAGTTCAAATGAAGAAGCCGAGCTGTGAAACATTTCGCAAACAAATTTGTGCCACCTTCCGATTTTTGCCCTCAACAGCAGATCAACGCAATAGGTCGGTATAACATTTAATCAGCTCAAACACGTAACAGCAATCTCAAAACGCATAAAGCAACTGGATTTGACCTTATTACTCAGGTTATGTTATCAAACAATTTCCAGAAAAGGGATACGAATGTTAATTTTATCTCATAAATGCAACGCTGCTATTAAAATAAGTATGTACCTCCCTCGCTGTTGGAAGAGGGGGGAAGTCATCATGATACTGAAATCTTGCAAAAAAAAATCGTTTGAAGACATAATATAGACCTATAACATCGCTGCATCTGTTGTTTGAAATCATATCTCTCAAAAAGACACTATTCTTGTTTTTTTTTATTTATTTTTTTATTCTCCTTTTTAGTTACAGTGTCCATCACAGTATACTACTCGTTGAAACTAGAACCATTTATTGAAGAGAATAGCTATGTTCTACACCCATCTCTCTCTAAAACCCTATTTACCAGAACAATTCAATCTATTGTTTGAAATCGTACCTCTCAAAAAGACACTATTCCTGTTTTAAAAATTTTTTTTTTAAATTCTCCTTTTTAGTTAAGATAGTACGTTGTCCATCACAGTATACTAATCGTTGAAACTAGAACCATGTATTGAAGAGAATGGGTATGTTCTACACCCATTTCTCTCTCTAAAACCCTATTAACCAGAACAATTAAATCTATTGTTTGAAATCGTACCTCTCAAAAAGACACTATTCCTGTTTTTTTAAATTTTTTTTTAATTCTCCTTTTTAGTTAAGATAGTACGTTGTCCATCACAGTATACTAATCGTTGAAACTAGA
This sequence comes from Leptopterna dolabrata, assembly GCA_954871275.1. Taxonomy (NCBI): domain Eukaryota; kingdom Metazoa; phylum Arthropoda; class Insecta; order Hemiptera; family Miridae; genus Leptopterna; species Leptopterna dolabrata. Next base: position 53,259,925 of record OX940974.1, on the reverse strand, counting down.
ACCATGTATTGAAGAGAATAGGTATGTTCTACACCCATTTCTCTCTCTAAAACCCTATTAACCAGAGCAATTAAATCTATTGTTTGAAATCGTACCTCTCAAAAAGATACTATTCTTGTTTTTTTATTTATTTTTTATTCTCCTTTTTAGTTAAGATAGTACAGTGTCCATCACAGTATACTACTCGCTGAAACTACTACTGTATTGAAGAGAATAGCTATGTCCTATACCCCGGATGATAGGAGCGTGAACCTCCTAATGATATATATTCTATAATAGTGATTTACAAATAGATAAATCTAATCAATCTGACGGCTGGGCATTAGTTGTTGTCATCTGAAGAGCAGTTCTGTAACCAACGATATTTTATTAGTCATGTTTTCTTCCGGTTGCTTCATCGATTGTTCTTCTTATGGCGAGGAAGTCGTGGAAGTGATTTTTAAGCCTACGAAAATCTAAGAAGTTTCTTTTTTATCCTCTTCCCTCTCTCCAAAAATTTTGATGGCAACGTGAAATCCGACACACTGCAAATAATCTATCCTGTGAACTATGCTCTTAGTTGGACGAGTATCAGTGAGCGTTTCTGATAGTTACAATACAGGTTAAAGATGAAACTGATTCTTACAAACTCCACAAAACTCGCTTTCTACTCTTCCGGGATACTGTTATCGGGGTTGTCAAACTGCGACCCATTTATGCAAAAAGCGACCCCTCAAATTATTGTCCCTTCTACGAAGTGCGACCCTACAAATTGATAGCCCTTCTGCAAAGTGCGACCCTGCACCCTTCCTTTCCTGGTGCTTACTGCGACCCACCCAGTTCGTCTGCAGATACAGTTCGTTTAGCGTAACCCAGGGCGCACCAACGTGGAGGCGAACTGTTCCACGCCCCATAAGTTGCAGTTTCCACTCTCCACGCTCGTAATACCATCAATTGTCGTCATTTTTACATTGCTCATTTTTTGGTCTTCGGTAAAAATTTGAAGGAGACACTCTTCACGAATTCCATTTGCGTAATTTCTCCGCGAGTCAGGCATGACATCTTCTTCCGCAGGAATTCCTGCTTCTCATTCTTCTTCGTACTTTTTGAGCGCATTAATATATAAGTATCTTGCTGAATCGACTTCAGGGTCTCAATAACAAGGAAGATGTGCGGGTGGGACTTATAAAACATTTTATTTATCTTTGAGTGGAAACTCTCGCAACTGTTGGTTGTTCGAATGGCAGTATGGGAAAACATCGCCCATATGTCAGGTGGGAATGTTGCGTTGGTGTATAGGTAGTTTTGTTTCATATAATCGACAAATGTCCGAACTTTGGGGTTTCTCGCTGGCATTTTCGCCATCAGCTCTTTGTCAAAAAATGCCGGCACGTCGTCAGGATCCAAGAATGGAAGTCCAAAAAATAACTTCAAAAACTCGCCTACTTCGCCTTCTCCTCGATAACGTTGGCAAACTGAGTGAAAAGTTACATACAGAAACAGTTCCTTATCTTAGACGGAAGGATAAGGTTCCTTATCTTAGGCGGGTCGCACTTCGATCAATGCACGTAAAACGTCAGGGTCGCACTTCGATCAATGCACGTAAAACGTCAGGGTCGCACTTTGTACTGGTTCCGAGGGCACTGGGTCGCAGGTTGCTAACAGCCACTGTTATGTCGGTATTGTAGAAAAAATGAACAGGGTTAAATAAAAGCTACAAATTATTACACAACAGTACCTATATTATTTACCTGTATAGATTCCCCTTCTGCGTAGATCACTGTTTTCTGTGGTCAGGTACTCCTAAAGCCCCCCCCCCCCCCCCCCCCCCCCCCCCCGCCACCCACACGGAAAGCCCTAAGTCGAGTACTGTAGCCGGCCCGGGAGTTATAGTTTCATAAAGACCAGTAAGTAAGATGGCAAAACTCGGATGTAGTTTAGAAGGCAAATTGTTGATGTGGAGTGAAATTTTTTTATCGATTACCGCTGGGATTCGAACCTGTGACCATCAACATGGGATTTCGAACCCTAGCCTACTGAGCAATGTGGCACATTGGTACGAGTCGATTGATACGCTCTTAATCCAAGTTGATCCTGCATACACTGTTGTTTAGGGCCAATTCAATCCCAGATGCAGATCGAATTCGATCCCATAAACCAGATATCGTGAATTATGATTCATGGGAACTGAAGAAAAACCCGCGGACGGCGTACATCGGACGGACGGAAATTTTTGGTTTATTATTTTCAGTAATGAAGCTTTGGAATGTACCATGACAATTTTTAACCCCCCCCCCCCCCACCACCGTCAAAATGTCATGGCTTACGTTTCAAGGGAGGTAGAATACAAATATCGAATAAAAATATTTCCGCGGTCCAGCGTCCGTCGTCCGCGACTTTTGGTTTATTATTCAGAGAATAATAATTCTATGTATTCGCTCAGCAAGATACGCTTATAGCACCCTCTCAGAATTTGTTTCTTTCACGTTTCAAGGTGCAGAGATTGAAAAACGCTGCGAAGTCCTTGTCACATGGGTTTATTATTCTACTGGACTTACCTACAGAAATATTGGTTGTTCATTTATTGTTTCTTTCATGTACAGCAACGGAAATAGCTGATTTTGACAGTTTCCACGAATTTTGCACCCACCCCCCCCCCCCCACCAAACACGGGACAGGCTCCTTTTTTCGACGAGTGATCTTTGATAATTGGTAGTGCCATTTAATTGTCTTGATTCTTCTAGAGTTATTATAAAAGTTACGGTGATTTCAGTCAATTTCCGAGGTTTTTGAATCATAAAAAATGAATTCTGCGAGTTGAACCTTCGTTACAACCTCCGTTCCTCACTGTTTGGGCAAAATCAACTTCATATTCGGTCTCTTCGCCTTAATAAAACATGGAAAACGATACCTCACAAGCTTATGTTCACTAAAACCTCAAAAAAAAACCTCGCAAATCCCCATTTTTACACCCATTTTCCCCCATAACGCCCCTGGGTGTATTCCGTTCGGGCTGCCGAGCTTCAGAGCACAACTAGGACCCTGTGTATGTATTCCCTAATGAGGACCCATACTGCGTCGATTTTAGACTAAAATTAATGTAAATTTAAAGCTGAAGCTTTGTTAGAACCTCCGTTTTCCAATCTTTGGTCAAAATTGACCTCATATCTCTTTGTCGTAAAAAACATGGCAAACGACAGCTCACAAGCTCATGCTGCTAAAACGCAAAAAAAAAACCGTTTTTCACCCATAACAGCCTTGGGTGTATTCCGATCGAGCTGCAAAGTTTCGGGACACAACTAGGGCCCAAATGGAGCCTGTGTGAGAAAGAACGGATTTTTTATACCGAAACTAAAGCAGATATATATGTGATAAGGCGGATGGCGTACGGCAGACGGCGGAAGAACATTGCATTTTTTGAATCTACGCACCTTGAAACGGAAAAGAAAAAATGTTGAGGGAGAGTTATAAAAATATTTTGCTGAGCAAAGACAAAGGCGTATTATTCACGGAATAATGAACCAAATGCAATGTCTCCATTTGGGCCCTAGTTGTGTCCGGAAACTTTACAGCCCAATCGGAACATACCCAGGGATGTTATAGGTAAAAAACGCTGCAAAGTCCTTGTCACATGGGTTTATTATTCTATTGGACATACCTACAGAAATCTTGGCTGTTCATTTATTGTTTTTTTCATGCGTAATAATCGAAATAGCTATTTCTGATGGTTTCCATTAATTTTGGCCCCTAAAACACGAATTAGGTACGCTCCTTTTTTCTTTTTTTTTTAAACTATCTTTGACCATTGCTAGTGCCATTTAATCGTCTTGATCCACATGTTGAGACTTTTTCCAGGGTTATTATGCAAACTGATGGTGATTTCAGACGATTTCCCAGGTTTTTCACTCATAAAAAATCAATTTTGGGAGCTGAACATTTGGTAGAACTCAATTTTCCACTCTTTGGTCAAAATCGACTTCATATTCGGTCTTCTCGTCCCCAAAAACATGGAAAACGATATCTCAGAAGCTCATGCTACTAACATGTTGCCAAAACGCAAAAAGTACCTATTTTTACGCAAATTTTCACTCATTACACCCCTGGGTATATTCCGATCGGGCTGAAAAGTTTCGGGACACAACTAGGGTCCAAATGGAGCCTGTGTGCGAAAGAACGAATTTTTTAGACCGAAAATGGAGCCGGTACACGTGATACGGCGTACGGCGGACGGACATTGCATTTTTGGAATCTACGCACCTTGAAACGGAAAAGAAAAAACGCTGCAAAGTCCTTGTCACATGGGTTTATTATTCTATTGGAGTTCTAGAGATTTTTGTTGGCTGTTAAATGTATTGTTTCTTTCATGTGGAATGATTTAAATAGCTATTTCTGATGATTTCCACCGATTTTGGCCCCCAAAACATGAAATAGGTAGTACGCTTTTTTTTTTTTTTTTTAAGATCATCTTTGATCATTGGTAGTGGCATTTGATGGTCTTGATTCACCTGTTTACACTTTTTCCAATGTTATTGTACATATTGATGGTGATTTCAGACAGTTTTCCAGGTTTTTGACTCATAAAAAACCAATTTTGGGAGCTGAACCTTTGGTAAAACCTCAATTTCCGCGTCTTTGGTCAAAATCGACTTCATATTCGGTCTTCTCGTCCTCAAAAACATGGAAAAAGATACCTCAAAAGCTCATGTTACTAACATGTTGTTAAAACGCAAAAAGTACCTATTTTTATACACATTTTCACTCATAACACCCCTGGGTATATTCCGATCGGGCTGAAAAGTTTCGGGACACAACTAGGGCCCAAATGGAGCATGTGTGCGAAAGAACGACTTTTTTAGACCGAAAATGAAGCCTGTACACGTGATACGGCGTACGGCGTACGGCGGACGGCGGACGGACATTGCATTTCTGGAATCTACGCACCTTGAAACGGAAAAGAAAAAAGTTTGAGGGGGTGTTATAAAAATCTTTTGCTGAGCGTATACATAGGTGTATTATTCACAGAATAATAAACCAAAATGGGGGTTTTTGGTGTTTTAGTAACATGAGCTTGTGATACGTATAGTTTTCCATGTTTTTGGTTTATTATTCTGTGAATAATACACCTATGTATTCGCTCAGCAAAAAATTTTTATAACACCCCCTCAAACTTTTTTCTTTTCCGTTTCAAGGTGCGTAGATTCCAAAAATGCAATGTCCGTCCGCCGTCCGCCGTACGCCGTACGCCGTATCACGTGTACAGGCTTCATTTTCGGTCTAAAAAAGTCGTTCTTTCGCACACATGCTCCATTTGGGCCCTAGTTGTGTCCCGAAACTTTTCAGCCCGATCGGAATATACCCAGGGGTGTTATGAGTGAAAATGTGTATAAAAATAGGTACTTTTTGCGTTTTAACAACATGTTAGTAACATGAGCTTTTGAGGTATCTTTTTCCATGTTTTTGAGGACGAGAAGACCGAATATGAAGTCGATTTTGACCAAAGACGCGGAAATTGAGGTTTTACCAAAGGTTCAGCTCCCAAAATTGGTTTTTTATGAGTCAAAAACCTGGAAAACTGTCTGAAATCACCATCAATGTGTACAATAACATTGGAAAAAGTGTAAACAGGTGAATCAAGACCATCAAATGCCACTACCAATGATCAAAGATGATCTTAAAAAAAAAAAGAAAAAAAAGCGTACCTATTTCATGTTTTGGGGGCCAAAATTGGTGGAAATCATCAGAAATAGCTATTTAAATCATTCCACATGAATGAAACAATACATTTAACAGCCAACAAAAATCTCTAGAACTCCAATAGAATAATAAACCCATGTGACAAGGACTTTGCAGCGTTTTGGTTTATTATGCTCTGAATAATACGCCTATGTAATCGCTCAGCAAAAAATTTTTATAACCCCCCCCCTCAAACTTTTTTCTTTTCCGTTTCAAGGTGCGTAGATTCAAAAAATGCAATGTCCGTCCGCCGTCCGCCGTAAGCCGTACGCCGTCCGCTGTCCGCCGTATCACGTGTACAGGCTTCATTTTCGGTCTAAAAAAGTCGTTCTTTCGCACACATGCTCTATTTGGGCCCTAGTTGTGTCCCGAAACTTTTCAGCCCGATCGGAATATACCCAGGGGTGTTGTGAGTGAAAATGTGTGTAAAAATAGGTACTTTTTGCGTTTTAGCAACATGTTGGTAACATGAGCTTTTGAGGTATCGTTTTCCATGTTTTTGGGGACGAGAAGATCGAATATGAGGTCGATTTTGGCCAAGGAGTGGAAAATTGAGGTTGTACCAGATGTTCAGCTCCCAAAATTGATTTTGTATGAGTCAAAAACCTGCGAAATCGTCTGAAATCACCATCAGTTTGTAGAATAACACAAGAAAAAGTGTCAACACGTGGATCAAGACGATTGAATGCCACTACCAATGATCAAAGTTAATTTGAAAAAAAAAAAAGATCGTACCTACCTAATTTGTGTTTTGGGGGCCAAAATTGGTGGAAACTTTCAGAAATAGCTATTTCAATTATTTCACATGAAACAAACAATAAATGTACAGCCAACATTTCTGTAGAATAATAAACCCCATGTGACAAGGACTTTGCAGCGTTTTTTTAGGACGAGACCGAAAATGAAGTCGATTTTGACCAGAGTGGAAAATAGAGGTTCTAACGAAGTTTCAGCCTTAAATGTAGGTACGTTAAAGTTTGTTCTGAAATCGTCGTTCTTCCGGACACAGTTTGGGTCCCCATTTGGGATGCAATTGCGTCGTAGTTGTGGTCCGAAGCTCGGCTGTCCGATCGCAATACACCCATGGGTGTTACGTGTGAAAATTGGGTATGAAAATGGTTTTTCGAGTTTTTTTTGTTGAGGTTTTGGTGAACACGAGCTTTTGAGGGGTCGTATTCCATGGTTTTGGGGCGAGAAGACCAAATGTGGAGTTGATTTTTACCAAAGAGTGAAGAATTGAGGTTGCAGCGAAGGTTCGGCCACCTAAATTCATTTTTTTTTTAAATCTGGGAAATTATCTGAAATCACCATAAACTTGTATAATAAGACTAGAAGTAGTATCAACAGGTGAATCAAGACAATCAAATGGCACTATCAATGATAAAAGATAATTTGTCAAAAATAGCAGGCTAAATCGTGTTTTGGAGGGCAAAAATTGGTAGAAACCATCAACAGTAGCTATTTCAACTATCGCACATGATAGAAACAATAAATATACTACCAGCATTTCTGCAGGTAAATATGTCCAGTAGAATAAAAAACCCATGCGACAAGGACATTGCAGTGTTTGTTCTTAGTTCCCATGAACCCAGATTCACGAAAATTGGTATATGGGTACCGTTTGGGCTCTAATTGCTCCTCGAAGTTCGGCGTTACTGTCAATCAACTCTAAGGGGTGAAAAATAGGGGTTGGAATATCCGGAGTATCCCTATCTCGGAAAATTTTATTTTGAGGTGTGAGTTTTTTCGCATTTTTAGATAGATTGGGTTTTTCTGAATGTTTGAGACCATCCGGAGCTTTCTACGGTCGTGCCATAACATTTTCTGTACAATTTGCCGTAAAATGCGAGTGAATGCAGGCATCAAGCTGAGGTCAGAGCGCACATCACTCATCTCTCGACCATGTTGGCGCTATGGCGCAGTGGTGCACGTGACGGATTTTAACGCCAAGTTCCCGCGGTCAAATCCCTACCGGGACTGTTTTTTCTTACTCCACATCAACAATTTCCCTTCAGAACTTCATTTTGGTTTCTTTTTGCCATTTTAGCTACTGTTTTTCTTTGATGGAATTACTTTAGCAATATTTAACACTTGATCTAGGTAGGTACCTAGTAACGAGTACGGGATTAGGTACTAAGCTGCCTTAAGCTAAGGAGTCCCTGTGATGTATATAGTCTGTAATCTATACAGACAGCTTTGGCCTGTAACAGAAGGGTGTTCTGTACTGAGAAGTGTGATCTGTAACAGAAGGGGTTTCTGTACAAAATAATAAACCGCTGTGGGGATTTGCAGCGTATTTCCATATTCGTATTCTGCGTCCCTTGAAACGTAAACCATAAATTTTGAGGGGAGTTACACAATTTTTTTTTTCATGGCCGATACGAAAGGTTTATTATTGAAAATAATAAACCAAAATTGATTCTTCTTAAAACCACCGAGTGAGCTCAGTAAAGATAATCAGTCAACTTCAATTCTTAGCAAAACAACACAAAGCAACAGAGTGGGGCCGATTCCCATTATAGAGTCGGCCAATCAACGAGTCCCAATTTTAAGAGGTCGAGCTCTCATTCACTGAGGCTGTGCCGGCTGAGATTCCCACTCAATGAGGTTTTTGGTCCTCAAGGAGGTGGGCCCGGTCTTTTTTCCCCCAGACATGGAGGTTTCCCACTTATCCAGGTTCCACTGTATATTCAAACTGGAACAAAATTGAAACCATTTTCTTTGAACTAAAATAGGTATCAAGTTAGCGTAGCTAGCGGGACGGATCCCGTGTAGGCTTAGTTAGTTGGGGCAGAGTTTCAAAGACCTCGGATTATTATCGCTGGTAAGGAAGGGATTTATAAATAGTCCTCGCCGCTCTCTAAATGCGGAACCTACATCCGAATCACTTTAGTCAGCTGAGCGAGGAGCACTGACCCTTCGACACTATAGAATACAGTACATCAACATAATATATATCTACCATCGCTCTTCAATTGTTATGTACTGTGCTACAGCCTCGATACGTCTGACCAAAAGCTATCCCGCTAAATCGTTATAGAGCCTACGGCTTCAAATGCTGTGAATGTACCTACAGTATTTTTCGTGAACGGAATCTGATGGTGGTATACATTTTTCGTGTCCAAGGTGGTAAAAAAAGAATATTGGATCGTTTCGTCCAGGTAGATAGGGACTGGACGCATGAGCAGCAAGAAGCCTAGACTTCTTTTTAGTTTTTTAGGAGCATTATTTTTTCGTGATTTTCAGTCTCTATAACTAATAATAGGTACCTGTGCGCTAAGTAGAATTGTATTTGTTCAAAAATTGTTGACAATTGTGGTCAAAAATTGCATAAATACTACAAATTCGTTTTTATGAGAAAAGGTAAGTATGGTGAATTTATGTTGATGTGAAATTCACCATGAGAGGTGGAGGTAGTTGGATATAGGATAGGAGTGAATTTAAGGCAAAATTGGTGTGTGTGATTTTTAGGTGTGTTTGCGGTTAAGGGCGAACCTCCACCGAGCGTGTGTTGAAAAGGTTGAAGTTAGTTTAGATTTAAATGCATGCGGTGCGTGGAGTTTAGGTGTGTGTGTGTGTGTGCGGTTAAGGGCGGACCTCCACCGAGCGTGTAGTAAATTTCGTCAGGTTGGTTAAGGGCGAGACCTCCACCATACCTGACTAAATTTATGTGTGTGTTGAATTTAAGTGAGTGTGTGTGCGGTTAAGGGCGGACCTCCACCGAGCGTGTAGTGTATGTCATCCGGATCGGTTAAGGGCGAGACCTCCACCTGATCCTGATGAAATGTGTGTGTGTGTGAATTTAATGGTAAATTTGTGTAGAAAGTGTGTGCGGTTAAGGGTGGACCTCCACCGAGCGTGTAGTGTGTTTCATCAGGGTTGGTTAAGGGCGAGACCTCCACCTAACTCTGATGAAATGGGTGAGTGTGAATTTACTGTGTGTGTGAATTTACTAGGAGAACATTTGATAAGTGAGTTTTAAGAGAGGAGGTATGAGGAGAGAGAGAGAGAGTAGCCAGCAGCTAGAGGAGACGTAGAATGGCGAAAATGGCGCAGGATCCGGGGTTATATAGACACTGAAGTCCCCACCCTGGTGGTGGGGTTTCAGGTTGAGCCGGATCCTGCGTCGGTTGCCCCACTCTTACCGTTTATTCCCAGAGCCTTATTTTAACAGGTTGTTTTTGGTGAGAACTTAATTCTAGTGAGTTGGAGTTCCGGGAGGGACTCACGACAGAGGTCCCCCCAGTTTGAGCGAAAAAACAAAATTGTGTGAGCTGAGGGCGCAGAGTTACATGGGCTGAAGGCAGTGAGAACAGTAGTGGGGCTGAAGGCGCAGGTTTACAGGTGCTGAAGGCGGAGGCGAACAATGGTATGGCTGAAGGCGACTTAAGACTAGAATTGCTTACGTGCTAGGATACAAGTGGTATGGTGAGGTATGTACAGGTGGTGAGAGCTTATAGGTAAGGTATGAGGTAGATGATGCGGTATATACAGGTGCGAGCTTATTGATAAGGTGGGTGAGGAGGTATTTACAGTGGTGAGAGCTTATAGGTAGGGTATGAGGTAGATGATACAGGTGCGAGCTTATTGATAAGGTGGGTGAGGAGGTATTTACAGTGGTGAGAGCTTATAGGTAAGGTATGAGGTAGATGATGCGGTATATACAGGTGCGAGCTTATTGATAAGGTGGGTGAGGAGGTATTTACAGTGGTGAGAGCTTATAGGTAGGGTATGAGGTAGATGATACAGGTGCGCTGCCACAAGGGGTTTAGGGTATGGACTGTTGAGATAGTAGAGGGAAGTGGCATGGAGCGGTGCGAGATGCACGTAGAGGTTCGCGTAAGGCGGGGAGAGGTAGCTCAGAGTTATTAGTATGGAAAAGATCGACAAGTAGATGTGGTATTTGTTGAGTTGTGTTCTCCAATGACAGGTGGCGTATATGAAGGCAGAGAGGAGGAGGGTGTATGGGGCAGGAAGGGTGGGAATCGGGGAAGCCGCGCAGAATATGAGGGAGGATTGGTGTATGTAAGAAAGATAGAGGAAGATAATTGTGAGGAGAGTCGAGCGAGCGAGCGAACGTCTGTGAGTTTGCACGGCAGGGCATGGAGGGCTTGGGTGCCGCGCGTGATTAATACAACACGCGGTACGCAAGCCACACAAGGCCCCGCCGTGAGACGGACGGGCGGGGCGGTTAAACTGGGCCGCCGGGCCGTAGCGTCGCCGCCTCTCGCGTCTCCCGAGCCGGACGTGCCCGGCGGGGGCTATTGTGGATATCCCCGGCAGCTGTGGTGGGAGGGGGGGCGCGGGGGTGCTGGCGGCACCGCGGGATGCGGAGGCTGAAGGGGGAAGACGTAGTCGGTGGGTGTGGGGGGATAGGCGGGGTATCGGACGTCCGGGGGTCGTGTGGGACGTAGGGTTCGTGTACCCTGGTGGCCTGTGCGATTTCCAAATCGCGGATGATGGCCCACCGGGGTAGGCGTAGCTGCCGGGGCCGGGGAGGTAGTCCGGTGATCCGTGGCAGAGGAAAAGAAAGCGGTTGAGGGGGCTCGGGAGACGGACGGATGGGCGAGAGCGGTGCGGAGGCGAAAACATCGTGGAGGATGGCGGCGATCACCGGGTCCGAGTCGAAATCCGGGTAGTCGGGCGACTCGTGACCCGGGAACTGAGACGAAGGTGACGGGGAGCGCTGGTGGTGTGACATGGTCGGCGGTTGGAGAGAGACTGTGAGGAGTAGCGGGATCGGGGAGAACAGGTGCGGGTTTACAGCGGACTAGCGGGACTGTATAGGGTTTCCCGTCAATTAACAGGGCAGCGGTGGTGTTTGAGGTGCGGATTACGGGAAAGGGACGGGCGTAAAATGGTTTGAAAGTTTTATGCATTCCCGGTTCTTTGAGGTACATATGTGTTGCCGAATGGAAGCGTTTGGGGTAAGTGGTGTCGGTTTTAGGGGCTGAGGGTTGGGGGGGGGGGGGGGGTCCCTGTTAATTGACGGGGTGGCGGGGGGAAAAACGACAGCTGGCAGGCGGATCGGGTCTTTAAAGACCCGCTGGGCCGGGCTGACGTCATTGGAGGGGCGCTGGGAGGTTCGGAGGCTGAGAAGGATGTAGGGAAGGTGTTTGGTCCAAGAGGGGGTTGAGGCGGAGGTGGCTATGGCTTGCTTGAGGACCAGGTGCCACCGCTCTATCTTGCCATTCGATTGAGGGTGGTAAGGGGTGGTGCGGATTTTGGCGATGCCGAGGGAGCGTAGTAGGTCGGTGAAGAGGGCGGATTCGAACTGCCTCCCCTGATCGACCGTGATATTCCGCGGACAGCCGTAGCGGGCGATCCAGTTAGATAGGAACGCGGTCGCGACGGTGTCCGCGGAAATTTGGGCGAGTGGTATACGGCCGCGGGGAATCGGCCGTCACGTCGCACCAGAGGTTGTGGGGTGGCAGTTGTTCGAGTTTGTTGGTGGAGAGGAGGTTGGTGAGGGTTGGGTCAGAATTTGGAAGTTGGTGGGAGGCAATGACTTGTGGTGAGGGGAAGGGGAGCAGTTCCTCCACTGGCGCCGGTGTGGGGCGGGACAGGGCGTCCGCCACACAGTTCTCCGCCCCCGGCAGATATCGTATATCGGACGTGAATTGCCCGATAAACTCAAGCTGCCGGAGGCGGCGGGGTGAGGCGGTTTTCCTACTTTGGAGGAGGGAGTGGGTGAGGGGCTTGTGATCCGTTATGACAGAGAACTGCCTGCCCTCCACGAAGGCACGGAAATGAAGGATGGCTTCGTGGATGGCGAGGAGCTCTCTGTCAAACGTTGAATATTTCTGTTGACGGGGGGATAGGGTCTTGGAAGAAAACCCGAGGGGTTGGGGGCCGGTGCCAGTGTTTTGTTGGAGGACTGCCCCGATGGCCCAATCGGAAGCGTCTGTAGTGATGGAAAGGGGGGCGTGGGGGTCGGAGTGGGCAAGAAGAGCGGCGGCAGACAGGTCCTCCTTGCATTTTTGGAAGGCGAGTTGGGGGGTCCATTCGATGGGGCGGCGGTCGTTTTTACGTGCGGGTTGAGGGACGGCAGCTACGAGCGGTTTCTGGTGCTGGGCGGCATGTTTAATGTGCCGCCTGTAAAAATTGATCATCCCCAGAAACCGTCGTAGCTCCGTAGCAGTTTGTGGGGGCGGAAAATTTAGCATGCCGTTGACCTTTTTGGGGAGGGGAGTGATGCCGGAGGTGGAAACGAGGTGCCCAAGACAGCGAACGGTGGGTTGGGCGACGGCACACTTGTCTTTATTGATGGTGAGGCCTTCCGCAGCGAAAATAGCCAAGACCTGGCGGAGGTGGTCATGGTGCTCCTCCGGGGATCGTGAGGCGATCAAAACATCGTCAAGAAAGCAGAAGACGAATGGGAGGCCCCGGAGGATCTGGTCCATGTACCTCTGCCAGGTCTGGGCCACGTTGCGGAGGCCGAAACCCATTTTAACGTATTCAAATAACCCGAAGGGGGTAATTATCGCTGTCTTGGGGATGTCGGGGGGGTAGATGGGGATGTGGTGGAATGCGCGGGCGATATCTATCGTGGAAAAAATGGTGGCACCATGGAGGTGGGAAGAAAAGTCGCGGAGGTGGGGAACATTGTACAAGTCGGGGGTGGTGCGAGAGTTGAGGCGGCGGTAGTCCCCACAGGGTCGTATCCCCCCGTCGGGTTTAGGAACGACATGGAGGGGCGACGCCCATGGAGAGTTAGAGGGGCGGATGATGCCGTCCGCGATCAATTTATTGAAATGATCGCGGGCTTGTTGTAGTTGGAGGGGGTGGAGGCGGCGAGCTTTGGCGGATAGGGGCGGTCCTGTCGTTTCTATGTGGTGTTGTACGGAGTTGAGGTGGGCTGAGGGCCGGGGCAGGGGTTTGTAGGAGTGGAGAAGTTGGGTGGTGCGATTTGAAGGGGCAACTGAATTTATAAACCCGTGGAGGTGGGTGTGAGTGGAGGGGTCGAGCAAGCGCACATGCTTGACGTCCACCTGGAGACCGAAATACGCAAGGAAATCGGCCCCCAGGATGGGCTTCTCCACGTCCGCCACGGTGAACGTCCATTCATAGGCAAGTTTGCCGAGAATAATTTGGAAATCGTACGTGCCGTACGAGGGAATGGATGTTCTGTTGGCGGCGTAGAGAAGCTGACGGTCGCAGTGCGCTTGCCGACGGAGGAGGGAGTTGGGGGAAGATGGACAGGGCCGCCCCTGTATCGACGAGGAAGGGGGTTTGCGTTCGCTCGCATCGGACGAAAAGGCGTTGGTGGGAAGGAGCTAGGTGGGGGTACACAGCGTCTGTGGGTGAGGCGGCGGGAGAGGGTTGAGGGGTGGGAAGGGGGTTGGGAGGTAGGGTGAAGGAGACCTGTTTGCGGAGGGGGGTATGTGTTTGCTGAGTTGAAGGGTTGGTGTCGGCGGAGGTTGTAGGTGCGGTGTTGCGGTGGCGGCGGTTGCGTCGCTTGTGTCTGGAAGGTGCGGGGTTGCTTGGCGGGGGCAGTGTTGCGTCGGTTGTGGTTGTTCGCTTTGCGGTGAGGGCGGAGGGTGCGGCTGCAGCGGTGGCCGCTGCGGCTGTTGTGGGGTGCGTTGCATGCGTCGTCCGTATCATGCGGACGGCGTCAGCGTTGGTTGCGGAGGGTGCGGCTGTAGGGTGTGCGGGGTTGCGGCTGCGGCGGGGGTCGCTGCGGCGGTTGCGGAGCGTTGGGTAGGCGTCGTCCAGATCGTGCGGACGGCGTCAGCGTTGGTTGCGGAGGTCGCGGCTGTAGGGTGTGCGGAGGTTGCGGCTGCAGCGGGGGTCGCTGCGGCGGTTGCGGGGCGCTGGGTAGGCGTCATCCGTGTCGTGCGGACGGCGTCGGCGTAGGAGAGGATCAGCGGCGGTGGGGCGGGGGCGCCGATGCGGCGGGTTGTCGGAGGTGAGTGGGGTAGGGGGGAAGGTATCGTGTCGCAGGTGCGGCGAAGTGTTGTGGGTGTGGTTAAGGGAGGCGTCGTCCGGTTGGAGTGGACGGCGTCGGCGTACGTTGCGGCGGAGGCGATGTTGGCGGGGGGAAAGGCTGTGCGGTCCCCCCCGAGGGTGCGTGGAGGGGGGCCCGTCGGATTTACCGACGGGCTGCGTCAATTCCCGCGCCGCGTTGAAGGCGCAGGGCGGTTGGCAGTTGCGTGCTTTGGCGCCAAAGTTGACGTGGTAAAAGCAGCGGTTGGGGGGGTCCGCAGGGAGCCACTGCTTCCGAGGTTGTTGTGCAGAGGAGGGGGATGGTTGGCGCTGCGGCGGTTTGTCGTCTCGACGTTGTGCGGGCGAGCGCCCACGTCGGTCGGAGGGGGCCGCCCGACGGCCGTCGGCGGAGGAGGAGCGGGCTCGGCGGTCGGACGAGACGGGGCGTTTTGTGCGGTCGGATGATGGCGGGCGAGGGGCGGGGTGTCGCACCTCGTTCACCACTGCGGCGGAGGAGAAGTCGTGTATAGTATTGGCCAGGCGGAGGAGATCGTCGTCGGCTGCGTCGAGGTGGCTGGCTATTGCGATTTGGACAGGGAAGGGGAGGGCCTTGAGCCAGAAAGTGCGCGTCACGTCAGAAGTCATCATGTCGCGGAGCTGGTGACGCAAGCGACGGAAGAGGTGGGACGGCTTGAGGTCGCCGAGGTGCTGGGGCTGCGAAAGCGCAGCGATGCGGGAATATTTCGACGGCTGATACAAGGAGGTGAGGCGGCTGCGAAGGACGTCGTAGGGGGCGGTGCCGTCGGGGGCGATGTTGAACGTCTGGAGTAAGATATCGTAGGGGATGAGCGAGATGACTCTCGAATAGCGGACCTTTTGGCTGCGGACGGCGGGGGCGGAGAAGGCTGCGTCGACTTAGAAAAACCATAGGGCCAGGTCGTGCGTGTAGAACGGTGGAAGGGTGGAGGGGAGTGCGGACGCAGCGGTCATGACGTCGGCGGCCGGTGTCGCAGCGGACGTGGGGTCGGCGGGCGGTGTCGCAGCGGCCTGCAGGGTGGGTTGCGCCGTCAAGAGGGGTGGCGAAGTGACGTTGGGAGACTCCATGATGAGAGGGGAAGAAGGAAGCGGGAACGTCGGTGGTTACCACTATGGTGAATTTATGTTGATGTGAAATTCACCATGAGAGGTGGAGGTAGTTGGATATAGGATAGGAGTGAATTTAAGGCAAAATTGGTGTGTGTGATTTTTAGGTGTGTTTGCGGTTAAGGGCGAACCTCCACCGAGCGTGTGTTGAAAAGGTTGAAGTTAGTTTAGATTTAAATGCATGCGGTGCGTGGAGTTTAGGTGTGTGTGTGTGTGTGCGGTTAAGGGCGGACCTCCACCGAGCGTGTAGTAAATTTCGTCAGGTTGGTTAAGGGCGAGACCTCCACCATACCTGACTAAATTTATGTGTGTGTTGAATTTAAGTGAGTGTGTGTGCGGTTAAGGGCGGACCTCCACCGAGCGTGTAGTGTATGTCATCCGGATCGGTTAAGGGCGAGACCTCCACCTGATCCTGATGAAATGTGTGTGTGTGTGAATTTAATGGTAAATTTGTGTAGAAAGTGTGTGCGGTTAAGGGTGGACCTCCACCGAGCGTGTAGTGTGTTTCATCAGGGTTGGTTAAGGGCGAGACCTCCACCTAACTCTGATGAAATGGGTGAGTGTGAATTTACTGTGTGTGTGAATTTACTAGGAGAACATTTGATAAGTGAGTTTTAAGAGAGGAGGTATGAGGAGAGAGAGAGAGAGTAGCCAGCAGCTAGAGGAGACGTAGAATGGCGAAAATGGCGCAGGATCCGGGGTTATATAGACACTGAAGTCCCCACCCTGGTGGTGGGGTTTCAGGTTGAGCCGGATCCTGCGTCGGTTGCCCCACTCTTACCGTTTATTCCCAGAGCCTTATTTTAATTGTTTTTGGTGAGAACTTAATTCTAGTGAGTTGGAGTTCCGGGAGGGACTCACGACAGTAAGCATGACTTTTCTTTTTTTTTTTAAATGGAAGAATAGTTATGCTTGCGAAAATTTCGTAAATTTAAATGGAAGAATAACGTTGCTACAAATGCGCAACACCTACGCAAAGACATTGAATTAGACATTTTGACGTTTTCCAGAATGTGTAAAGTTTCAGCCTTGAAACACCATCTCTATCTACTCATTTCTATTCTACTTCCCAAAAACATAAAATTGGGAACCTCGAGTAGGTATTTAGTAGTGGTGATCACTTTTCCTAGTTTATGCTGCGTTGCGCATAAGATTTACACTAATGATTTTACACCATTCTGTGGCTTGGTTTTCAGTTTTGATATTAGAAAAAATAAAATTGCGCCGGTACAAACACGTTTACTTACGCGGTTACTGGCCTTCCTTCAAATATATTGCAATTTCTGAACTCCGATAGCAAAATTTATTGGCTTTTTCGACGTAGGTTGGGTAGAATCAGCGCTGAGCATTGGGACGCCCTGACTCCATTGTGAGAAAAAATCCATACAGCAAATTCCGTAAAATGTACCAGAAAATTTCGTAAACCGTTAGAACCAAAGTTTGCTGTTAGCTCCCTGGTACCAAGAATTGAGCACTGCATTCCGGTAGACGAACGAGTATGATAACCTTGAAATGTCCAATCATGAGAGTCATTCGAGGGTAGAATCACTTGAGTGGAATCACATAACGTCACTTGTGACTTAACGTTGCCTTGCTCGTCTCACAAAAATGTTTCCGGCTGCACTTCCGGCTTTAGAGGAATCCGTAGAAGAGCAGGCCTCCCGAAGCCCGCAGTTGGGTATAGGAGGTCGCTGCTCAAGACCGAACCGTTATTGGATAACAGTGGTAGAGAAGTAGGTACGCGTATAATGCTACATAATTGATTAAATTCGTTCAGCTGTACAATCTTTCCCCACTTGCTCATCGATTCGTGCAGTAGGTATTTTCCGTTTACTCGGATGGTTCCTTTCAACAGTTTGTTTACTGATTTTTCATTCTCATCAACGTGTGTGATTAGGCTCTCCAGTCTTGCTGCAAACATTTTGTTAAGCCAAAATTTGGGTGCGGCTTGTGCTCCATCCGGACCACAAACATTCATGCGATTCCGCTCCTCAACGAAGAATCCGTACCTACAAGTCGCAAGTCCTCGGGTGAAATACATTAGCTTCTGTTTGTTATGTCGGTTTGTTATGCACGAATCGGTGCATCCCAAATTTAAATTAGCGACTGACAAGAACGCTGTCCGTTCGTGCTAAAATCCGGAACTCTATAGGGAATTTTAGGTTGAGCCAAGCTAAGATATATGCGTCCGCATCATCATTTCATGATGAGACTTCCCCAGCAATAATTTAAATTGGAAATGGGGGATGGAAATTGTACTTTCATTTTCATTGTTAGGTAGGTTCTCCGATTGCTGATTTACTCGTTACAGCATTCTAACCTCGGATCATCTCTGTGATCAATTCTGGCTGTCCGCCGTATACGCCATTCATCACTAAGACCATACCTAAAGGCTGCTGCTTCAAGCGGATCAATTCATCATTGAACTAATTTTTCGACTTTTGGCTCATAAGTACATAGTAGTATAATGTGGATCGGCCCACCAGGGTTGAACAGAAAGTACCTAGTGCCCACTTCTTGGTGGTTCGAGGTAAAACCAAACTCTTACGTAGGTACTACACCCAGGGGCGTTGGTTCCATAAGGCCACTTGGGCCACCGCCCCGGCACCCAAAAACACTAGAGTAAAAAACGCTGCAAAGTCCTTGTCACATGGGTTTATTATTCTACTGGATGCTGGCTGTTCATTTATTGTTGCTTTCATGTAAAACAATATTGACATAGCTATTTCTGGTGGTTTCCACCAATTTTGCCCCCCCCCCCCACCAAACTTGAATTAGGTACGCTCCTTTTTTTTTTTCAAATTATCTTTGATCATTGGTAGTGCCATTTAATCGCCTTGATCCACCTGTTGACACTTTTCCTAGTGTTATTCTACAAATTGATGGTGATTCAGACGATTTCGCAGGTTTTTGACTCATAAAAAATCAATTTTGGGAGCTGAACATCTGGTACAACCTCAATTTTCCACTCCTTGGTCATAACCGACTTCATATTCGGTCTTCTCGTCCCCGAAAACATGGAAAACGATACCTCAAAAGCTCATTTTACTAAGATGTTTCTAAAACACAAAAAGTACCTATTTTTATACACATTTTCACTCATAACACCCCTGGGTATATTCCGATCGGGCTGAAAAGTTTCGGGACACAACTAGGGCCCAAATGGAGCATGTGTGCGACATTTTTCGACCGAAAATGAAGCCTGTACACGTGATACGGCGGACGGCGTACGGCGGACGGACATTGCATTTTTGGAATCCACGCACCTTGAAACGGAAAAGAAAAAATGTTGAGGGGGTATTATAAAAAATTTTTGCTGAGCCAATACATAGGTGTATTATTCACAGAATAATAAACCAAAATACCAGCCATTGTTCAGCTGGCATCTGAATGTCCCACCATACACTGTACCTACCTAGCATTTTTCACAAGTTCAACAGCCACACGCCAGGGTTCTCTGGCTATGGATATTCAGTATTCTAGTAGAATGGTGGTAGACCAAGCATGTTATCCGAATAAAGCGACAGTTATCGATCCTGCAATCGAAATCGAAACCTAGGCTCCTGAAACTGGAAGGTAGGTTCTGGGTCCTGGGACCTAGTGTCGCCATGGCAACCGAGAAAAGTGGCCCATCCCCGCATGTTCAGTCGAGTAAAAATTTTGTTCGCCACACCTACTTTGGGCCCGGTCCCATAATCTGATTTCAACCCCAAAATCGTTCATTTCACAATCGATTCGATCCCTTCGATTCAATTTGTCATCTCAATACGAGATGCTTCTTCTTCTTCTGATTTGTTTTTGGTAGTCTCTGAATGACATGTCCGACATCGGCTCATGTCCGACATCAACAGATGACAACTAAGCTGTTGTATTTTAGTTTACTATATTTTTGTAACACATGAACTCGGTGGCTAACTTGCAGAAGAAATAGTCGACGTTGTCGTACGACGATAGAGTGTTGATTAAAAGAGATAAGCTTTGCTGAATATCTCTCAATCAGTAAATAAGGGAAGGGTGTTGTTGCCTTGGGGTATTTTGTAGACAACTCTGTTGGTTTTGTGTTCTTGTCTGGTGCCTCACTGTTTTCAGCCCCACCCACCGCTGCTGACTATACCTAAACTAGATGAAGTGACCTAGACAACTTTGCCTTACATTATTATATTAGATGATAGCACTACACAACCCTCTCGAAGGGACGAATTCTTCATCCAGGAAGGCTTGATTCATCTCTTGCATCCTCTTTTATGCGATGCATGATCTTATGTTTTTTAAACAGTTCGTTGTAATAATTTCTGTTTCAGGTATGTGCATTCTTCACCTTGATTTAGTTGCTTCCTTTCGACTTGGTGAGTTCAGGGTTTTGTTTCATTGTCATTCATTCTCACTGTAGATACCTGTCTCTATTTCTCCAAGTAGCAGTTGAACTCATGAATTCTTATACATAGTATATGTATTTTAGTAATGGTAGTCGCATGGTAGTCATTGTGGAATGGGGAATTCACTTTCCCTGTCATCAGGCAGTATGGCCGAATTTGCGTACATGCTACTGGGCATGGGCATACGCTATGGGCATAGTTCACAATTTATGAACATATTACATATATATGTATATACTTATGAGTAAGGAGGAGGATCTTGAGGTTCGGTCGAGAAATAACAGATAGCTTTAGGCCGACGTTTCGATGTATTTATACATTATCTTCAGGGCTACAAGAAAGAACCGAAACAACGAATTTTACACTTAAGGCTATGTTGAGTAAGTACAAATTATCGTGATAGATGGTGAGATATAGTGATGACACGAAAGCTTGATAATATTGGGAATGATTAGTGATGCTATGGAAAATGGAAAGAGAACTAACAAGATAGAGAATAGTGCAAAAAAACCCTATTTTTACACACATTTTCCCCATAACCCCCTGGGTGTATTCTGATCGGGCTGCCGAGCTTCGGAGCACAACTAGGACCCGAATGTGTTCCAAAATGGGTACCCAAACTGTATGCGGGAGAAAGACGATTTGAGACAAAATTTAAGGTTGAAACTTCGGTAATCCTTGTCCACACCTGTGCGCTTTCCTCTTCCTTTTCATTTTCAACTTGCGCTTTTCTTTCCCTTTCAACTTTCAATGGCGCATGACTTTAGGGCATGC
Organism: Leptopterna dolabrata; assembly: GCA_954871275.1. Classification (NCBI taxonomy): domain Eukaryota; kingdom Metazoa; phylum Arthropoda; class Insecta; order Hemiptera; family Miridae; genus Leptopterna; species Leptopterna dolabrata. The sequence continues at coordinate 53,238,995 of OX940974.1, read as the reverse complement.
CTTTTGGCGCATTAAACTTTGTGTCCAGACCTATTCAACTTTCAGAGCAACTTTGTAGTACGTATTTTCAATATTGGTGTTGAAGGTGTGGCGCTGTTAACGGTGTTTTCCGCTGCTTCGAGGAAAAACAAACTTAAGTGAAAAAAACGCTGCAAATTATTACACAACGGTTTAGTATTTACTTGTATGCGTAGATCACTGTTTTCTGTGGTCAATGCGTACTCTCCTGCTCCCCCCCCCCCCCCCCCCTCCCTCCCGCCCGGGAAAGCCCTATATCGCGTACTGGAACAGACCAGGGAATTACAGTTTCATAAAAATGTGAGGGAATCAATCATTCAGTAATTAATTATTTGTTGTTATTCGTGAAGCATAAGGTAAAATTATGAACCGTTGTGTAATAAACAAGTAATAATCAGGTGGTCCCTAGCAATGATATCTGGGCCGGATTTGTACCGTTTGATTCACGATCATGTTGACGAAGCTTTTCGGTGCAAACAAAAGGCTGGTCGTACAATACTCGAAGTGGTCTCAAAAAATTCTTTATTTCAAGATCAATTTAAAAACGTAAAAAAACTATACCCTTCTATTGAAAGTTTTCGAGCTACGGCGTTCCGACAATTTCCACCCCTATTTTTCACCCCTTAGAGATGACTGACAGTAACGTCGAGCTTCGCGGACCAACTGGACCCCAAATGGGACCTATAAACCAAATTTCATTAATTCTGGTTCATGGTGACTAAGAAATGTGCTAAGTACGGCGTGCGGACAGAAACTATTGCATTTTCGGATTCTACATACCTTGAAAGGGAAACCATTAAATTTTGAGGGGGGGGGGGGTTATTTTTTTTATTTTATTTTTTTTCATGCTTGATTCCAAAGGTTCATTATTGAAAATAATAAACCAAAACAGATCTCGTATCATGTGGATGAGGAAGCTTTTCGCTAGTGGAAGAAGAAATTTCCCCACTTGATCACCCCTTTTAACTCTATTACCTTAATTTTTGTTATTAACATCCCACAACGCGGGATGGGTCCTATAATCATCAATAAACAATAATGTTCCTTCAATAGTAGACTGGGAACCGACATTATTGACTGACTTCAGCGACTACTGACTGGCAGGGCTAGGGCACGGAAAGTTGAAAGAATACCCACCCTGTAGCGCGATTCTGCAACTCGCTACCTTATTGTCGGTATGGAGTGGGTGTCGCTATCCCTCTCGTGTAACGACACCCGGATAGCGAAATTGGTATTCAGGAACATATGATACCAAACTTGAATAATAATTGTCGTTGCAGAATGAGATACCAACTTTGTTAGCTTGTCTCACGAAATCTGTGTCTAGGGCGAGCAATCGACTGGAACTCATTCCGTTTCCATGGTGATAAGCAGTGATGAAGTGAATTGAAGAGTGTGTGTGTGCGCCGGATTGTGTTTTGAATCCCCCGAATTTACTCGGTGGCCGAAATAAATGCTCATACCTTGAAAGTCAAAAATTGCAGTTTGGGACCACTAACTTGAGACTTGAGACTTGGGATAGGTTTTGATTTCAATTTGTTGTATCGTCTTGTGGTATTAATAACGTTTTTACCGTTTTTAGCTTAAATGTAATATGTATTATGTCAAATTTATTTGTATAAATTCATGTATGATTTTGTTGAAATTTATGTTTTATAAATGGTAGCTACTCGGAAATTCTGATAAATATGCAAGTGAATGAATACCTACCTACATTTACTTTATTTTCAAAATCCTATATTTTCTAATTAATTAACAACCTATTAAGGTCACTTGCATTTATTAAAGAAAACGTAGGGGATTGGTATCTACAGCAAAATTAGGTAGGCACGTACCAGGATTTCAGGGGATAATCCATTCAATCTGGAGCATTGGAGCAATGGTCGAATTTCGGTTCATGGCCAAGTGTCGACTTATCCTAAAGGTTTTTCTGAACATGCAGGGATCAAGGGAATAAGGATTTTGCCCATCTCGTAACACTCTTCTTTCAAACCGAGGGCGATACCTCTGTTCCCTTTCTTGCAGAATTCCAATTCCCAAGCAAGGAATTCGAGCGTCATAATGCCTGACATTATTATCCAAAATTCATAAGCGCACGAAAAAATACGGTAGGTAACAACTACATAATATGTGGTGAAATGCGATTCTAGAAAGTAGATAACTACCCAAAGTGAAATAGACTATATCACTTATAGAAGTCGTCTATATCACTAACTTCCTACCTATCAAGTAATTTTAACGTTTAAGTTATTTATTACGATGTTTTTATGACATCACTGTCATAAATTATTAAGTCACTAATTTACCTACCTAGTTACCTACGGTAAGTATCTACATTGGGCTTATTAAATCAAATAAAATTGAAAAAAAAAATGCCCAAAGAAAAGTAGGTACACTTACCGTTACGTTAAACACTTACCGTAAAGCTTTCTACCGCCGAAAAGCAACGTAGGCCAAGTTTTTTGGGTATAACAAGCTTTCGGTACGGATAACGGGGGGGTCTAGAGCCGTCGAAATGCAAACGACCCCGCAACGACAATTTATCGACGATTAAGCGATAGCTGACGCTATTGAGCCCTTACAGAATACCAATCGTCGGTATTTAGTGGCATCGATATTTTTTGTTATGCTAACGATATTTCATCGTCGTTACGATGCCATACCGAGTTGCAGAATCGCACTGCTGGTCAGGAAACCTTTCCCTCTGTTTGCGTCAAGGCCTGCGCCACGGGATTCGAGGTCACTGACTGGCAACGCACTGGGAACACCGCATGCCTCTCGTTCCTTCTCCCGTGCGCTGTGTTAGTGAAAAAGAAGAGGAAAGCGCACAGGTGCGGACAAGGCTTTAGAACCTCAATTTTCCACTCTGGTCAAAATCGACTTCATATTTGGTCTCCTCGTCCTAAAAAAAAAAAAACCATAGAAAACGATACCTCACAAGCTCATGTTACTAAAACACCGAAAGTCGTTTTTCATCCATAACACCCTTGGGTATATTACGATCGGGCTGCAAGTTTTGGGACACAACTAGATCCCAAATGGAGCCTATGTGCGAAAGAACGATTTTTTTAGCCTGAAAATAAAGTAGATATGCATGATACGGTGTACGGCGAACGGACATTGCATTTTTGGAATCTTGCACCTTGAAACGTAAAAGAAAACGTTTTGAGGGGGTGTTATAAAATTTTTTTGCTGAGCCAATACATAGGTGTATTATTCACAGAATAATAAACCAAAATACCAGCCATTGTTCAGCTGGCATCTGAATGTCCCTCCGTACACTGTACCTACCTAGCATTTTTCACAAGTTCAACAGCCACACACCAGGTTTCTCTGGTTATGGATATTCAACATTCTAGTAGAATGGTGGTTCCTTAATGTTAGCTCGCTCCATAGACCAAGCATGTTATCCGAATAAAGTGACAGTTATCGATATCCTGCAATCGAAATCGAAACCTAGGCTCCTGAAACTGGAAGGTAGGTTCTGGGTCCTGGGACCTAGTGTCGCCATGGCAACCGAGAAAAGTGGCCCATCCGCACATGTTCCATCGAGTAAAAATTTTGTTCGCCACACCTACTTTGGGCCCGGCCCCATAATCTGATTTCAACCCCAAAATCGTTCATTTCACAATCGATTCGATCCCTTCGATTCACTTTGTCATCTCGATACGAGATGCTTCTTCTTCTTCTGATTTGTTTTTGTCTTTGGTTTTGGTGGTGGTCTGTTGTATTTTAGTTTACTATATTTTTTACTATACTATATTTAGCTTAATAATAAACCAAAAATTTTGAGGGGGGGTGTTATAAAGTGTTTTTTTATGAGCCAGTACATAGGGTGATAGGGTGCTGAGGAATTGTTTGGTTGGGAGGGCTGAGGTTAATGCACCTTCAATTTCATTCAATGTCCGAAAATGTTCGTCGCTCACCTCATTTTCTTCCAACGCCAGTCGACTTGCGGCGTCGTGCACCTCTCCTGTGGTTACTGGAATCCTGTCTTCAACCTCCTCATCTTCATCGTTGTTTTCACTGGTTCTCTCACTATGACTTTTATTTGTTAGATTCCAGGCCAGACTGTGCTATTTCTGAGTCATCCATCGTGTGACGACCAGGGAGGTGGATACCAGTGTTCACACACTCGATTAAATTTTGATCACAGGACTCCAGTGTTTCAGTCGGGTCAGAGGGTTGTTATATATCATTCCTTGGAATCAACCCTGATTTTCTGTAGCAAATGGCTATACACTGACTGGAAACTCTGGTCCAAGCATGATGGGACATGCGTATTGCATTGAGAACTGCAATCCTTTTGGCGATGTCATTCGAAGATCCCTTTCCTTTATCAATAGCATCGGTTATTGGTTTATTATTTTCAATAATAAACCTTTGGAATTGACCATGAACAATTTTTTTTAACCCCCCCCCCCCCCTCTCAAAATTTGATGGTTTACGTTTCAAGGGAAGTAGAATACGAATATTGAATAAAAATTTCGGTCCGTCCGCGCTACGCCGTCCGTGACTTTTTCGTTAGTTCCCATGAACCAAAGTCACGAAATTTGGTGTATGGGTCCCATTTGGGCTCTAGTTGGTCCTCAAAGCTCGGCTTTACTGTACTCAACTCTAAGGGGTGAAAAATAGGGGATGAAATGTCCCGAGTATCTCTATCTCGAAAAATTGTATTTTGAGGTGTGGGGTTTCTCGCATTTTTAAATAGTTCGATTTTTTCTGACTTTTTGAGACCATGAGCATTCTACGATGTTGCCATGAAATTGTCTGTGCAATTTGCCGTAAGCAGCAAGGTGAATGCAGGCATCAAGCTGTGTTGAGAGCACACTGGTCTCTCGGCTAGCTGGGATCTATAGCACAGGGTCTACCTTAAACTGGTATTATAAAAGTTCCCGAGATCGAAACCCTTCCAGGACCGAATATTTTGGTTTTTTGGCTCAGCAAAAAATAGTTTTAACCATGGTCGAGGAACCCATATGAAATCGAAAGATATCGTTGAATGTCCTTATCCATCCGATGGTATTGGCAATATTTTAGCACATGCTGATTACCCAAATAGGTTTCACACAGAAATTGCAATTTTTCGATGGTGACGAAAATTGGTACTATTCTACGGATAATAAATGTCCACCAACCAAGACCTCATTTTTTTGGGTGGCAGTTCATGAAATTGAACATGCAATAGGTTTGCAACACTCATTCGAAAGAAGCTCTATCATTAGCCCTTATTATCAAGACACAACAATTAAGTTATCCATTGATGATATTAAAGCAGTTCAATAACTATACGGTGTTGCCGAACACAACCGGACTACAACGTCAGTGTTGACAACATTGAGTGAGACACCAACTACACGAACGACAGTGTTGACAACATCAAGTGTAATACCGGCTACAACAACTGCAGTGTTGACAAAATCGAGTGAGACGACCACCACACATTCTACACCGCTTAATACGGATGTTTGTAATTACAGAAAAGTTATACATACGTACCTATATTGTCGTAAAAATAATAAAATATTCTTGTTCTATAGCAAGTGCGTTTGGATAATAGATTTGAACGAAAAAACGAGAGATAAAGCAACCTCAAATTATTACTCATTGGTTCCAGTTTTTACCGCAAAATTTCAGGAGGATAGATGGACTCTATCAAAACTCTGATGATGAAACTGTCATGTTTTCTGAACGAATGGTGTACACTTTGCTTTTCCATCCCTCCAACTGATACATACATCACGTCTGCACAGCATGGGAAGAATACCTAAAGTTGCTGTAGTTGTAAGTACATACAAAGGAAAGACTTATATTATACCGAAAGAGTACGCATACAAGATAAATGAATGTACAATATCGACCACATTTTTAGGACCGTACCGTAACATTTTCATTGGAGCACCTAACGATATCAAAAGCGCTTTCAGAAATGTGAATGGAAAAATCTATTTCTTCAATTTGCAAATATGGTTTATGAATACGATGAATTTTCCGCGGCTATAACAGCACCAAACTTGAAAAATTATGATGTTTTAAAAATTAAATGCTTCGATAATACCATAATTTCCCATTTGTACGATCTCGTATAACAGTTGGTAACAGGACGTAACGATAGATTGATAAAATTGTCAGATGAGGATCCGTATATTCATTATGATTATGATGATGATATCTCAAATTTATATGATATTACGTACCTATTGAGAGGGGGAAAGGGCAGTAGAAGGTAGCAATACGTACGGGTTCAGTGTTAAAATGGAAGCTTATCACGTTGTATCGGCTGATTATTTATACGCTACGTTTATATGTGAACCAGTATGGACACTGATATCTCACGAAAAAGCTGTGGAGTTTGTCAGTTGTTTGCAAACAACTTAAGAACCTCGGTGAAGAGAAATCAACGTTCTTCAGTTTCTTCAGAACGTCTAATTATTGAAAGTTGCATTTCATTGAAACGCACCTTCAACAACCTCTACGGTAAATCGTTAAAGAACGACTCCACGTTCATCAAACTGCTTGAACTCAGAGGAAAGTATCTTGACGAAAGACGGTACCATGGAACTAAAACCTGTGAAAACCATTTTCAATTCCACAATTCAAAGACTTTCCATCGGACCGGTTTACCATCACAGCCCTGCAGCTAATGGTAGATGCTGGTTTCATTCAAACGCGAATAGATGATATCGTTATATGTCCGTTTTGCTCATTGAAACTTAACAACTGGATGGAAGAGGATGAATCTATAGTTGATCATGAGAGGTGGCGACCCAACTGTCCGCAAATGAGACGAGTTTTGGATCCTAATTATATAAACCCAGATTTTGTTGCTCTCTACAATCTTATCGAACCAAGATCTCACATAGATGGAGTCGCTTGTTGTCGTTGTAAATCACATAATTATTGTAAATGCGATTAAAGGAAAACTGAAATACCCCTAGACTCTTTGCGCACCCTAACCATATCCTGCAAGTGAACACATGAACACTATCAGCTGCACATTCATCCTGCGTATCTATCTTGAATCCATAGTACCATTACACCATGCTTATATTCCAGATGTGTAAAAGAATAAAGTAGGTACATCGCTATTCAAACCATCTGATAAATCGAAATATATCCGTGGGAGGTGGAGGTATGTAAGCGAAAAAGGAAGAAAAAAGTTTTGTATTCATCAATCTTTGTCTTTACATGTTATGCTACATAATATACCAATATGTCGTTGAACAAACTACAGTAGGCCCCGCTTATATCGGACGCGGTTATAACGATCACCCGCTTTCATCGATCAAAAGTCACAGAACGGAACCGATTGGCATTTTACGTTGGAATTCGCCCGCTTATATCGGTCGAAGCCCCGGTTACATCGATCAGTATCAGTAGAATCCACCACCAGGTCGTGAAAAGTAAATGATTTCTCATAGCTCATAGTGCCGTCAGTAATGAATTAAAAATATGTAGTAAATCAAAACTGAAATTTATTAATCATACATAGGTACGTAGCTTCAAATACAACTCTCATTAAACAATACAATTTCTTTTAAAATGTTATGGATGGGAGGACTGAGTCTAATGCAACTCCAAGTACCGCATTCTTTATCAAAAAATGCAACATCGTTACTCGTTACACCTGTGCATATAACTGTGTGAGCAGCTGTACTTCAAAAAGGATATGTACACGATATCCAGTAGACATAGTGCGTACTTATTGTTATTTCATCGAATCCATTCCTTTCAGTAACCCACTAGTACGTATATCGACAAAAACAGATTATTTGATGGCAGAGCATAACATTTTTGTTGTTTTTGTGTGGTGGAACTCGTAGGATGGTAGGAACAAACTTCTACTTTTCGGAAGTCGTCTAGGACGTTGAGGGGGAAACCGAAAACCAGTATGGAGGTTTCATTGATTATCATTCCAACCTGGCAAAGAAAAAAACCTTCATTCAGTCTACACGATAGTTGCCTTACCAGGTGTACGTGAGCTGTTACTTGGTTAGCTGTTGCCGCTGCTACTACTCTGACGTTGTTGAGGGAAGGTGCATTAACAAGGAACGTGCTGGCAGGGGGAATAACAAAGAAAGCGACCGACCCAGCACGTGTAGCCCTCAGGGGTCCAGCGAGATGACTCGAAACCATCACACCAGGAGGTGGAGGTTAAGGTGGATATAGAGACTTCCTCACCACCCCCAGATTATGTTACCTGTTCCAGCGAGGTAATTAATAAACGAATGGTGCTCCGAATTTCATATTTCATAATGAACCAAATGCACGCTTCTCCCTTCATAACCTTCGGAAGTAAGTTGAAACCCATCCAACTCCTGCCAATCTACCGACAGGCAGTCTGCTTATTTTTGTATATCACAAGCCTGAAAATTCGTATTATAATATTAGCGAATTTTCTGCAGGCATGAAGTTAGGTCAATCAAATTGTTATAATTTTCGTTACTTACTTGACTTCTTCAAATAATTCGGTACTTTTACGTTCCATTTTACTCATATGTATGTAGTGTATAAGGTCATTCCAGACGATGTATCTGACCTTGGCTACGAGATAAACAATTCAAAACGTCGCCGAACTGTCAGCAATGACAAACGAAAGGATGAATTTGAAGACAAGCGACTTAAAAAATCAAGAACTGGATACGATTCGAATTTTTCGGGGTCACTTCTGAAAATCGGTGACTTTTGGTGTCGAAACTGCTCGTCTTAACTCATCCTTTCGTTCGCCATTGCCAACATTTTGGCGAAATTCGGGATTTCATCTGGTAGTTGGTCCTTCCTCCAGGAAAGCACAGCCAGTAATAGTAAGTAGTTCCTCGTTGCTCCTGCATGAGGCTGCTCAGTAGACCCTAGCCGCAGGCCGGTTTAATCCCAATCACAGCGAACCTAGCGGAACTACCAAACTAGTGATGCTGATGGTACCTGTTTAATCGATAAGACAATCGAATCGATCGATTTAAAATCGAACCCACCTTGGTGCCACTTTTGCCACAACAGTTTTTTACTTACGATTTTGCTCCTCCATCCTTGTTCGTGTACTAGGTACTTTTAATTAAAAACCACAATGCGCGCGCTATTCGCATTCATAGTAGGTATTGTTATACTATAATGCTATACTATAGTATAATACCCACTATACTTCGAATGTGATTTGCGTGCGCGTTGCGCATGAATGCGATTTTTAATTAAATTTTGATTTACAAATAATGTGCGATATACGACTTATTGTATATTATTTTAACTGCACATGCGTTGTTTTAATTTTTAATAGTAACCTGGTTTCCCATTTGGGATCTCCCATTCATGAAATGGTATACGTACTTCATTCGCCATAATAATAAATAATCCATGAACAATCCATTTTCATACAAAAATGAATCTGTTTGTCAATAGTTACTTATCATTTTGAACTACAGCAACTTGTTTGAAAACTTACTGAACAAAGTCTTCTGGAATTTAGGCGACAGAGCCCGCCTGTAAAAAAAACCGAAAAACTCGAAGCGAACAAGAACACTGTTTACACGACAGAACAAGAAGGGTTTGTTACACCCCCGTCACTCGGCCCCCTGTGGGTGCCTGGGGTTATTATTATTATTATTATTATTATTATTATTATTATTATTATTATTATTATCATTTTGATGGTCTTCACCCGTGGGGGAAAAATTGCCACCGGGTTACGCGAGTGGGGGGGGGGGGGCAAAGGCCTATTCCCACCCGCAAGTGCATGTGGAGGGCTCAGTGGTCGGGCATACTATCCTCCCCCAAAAACTCCCTCACCAGGTTACACGAAGCAATCAGCACGGCCTTCTGTTACTATAAAATTTTTTGCTGAGCGAATACATAGGTGTATTATTCACAGAAACCAAAACGAAAACCAAAACCAACGGATACATTTATGAAGGCTGTGTATGAGGTTTTTAGTTAAAATTCGGCGCCGACTTATATTTTTCCTTGATTGGCTTTGAATAAACTACGTTTGTTCAGCATAAAAATTATTTTAATTTTTTACTTTCATGTTTTATGCGCCTTTTTTGAATTCTGCTTTTCGTTTATTATTCTGCAAATAATACACCTATGTATTCGCTCTGCAAAGAATTTTTAATCCCCCTCCCCCACCCACCCCCCACCCCCCCTCGCCAATTCGTCCTTTCATGTTTCAAGGTGCGTAGATTCAAAAAACGCTGCAAAGTCCTTGTGACATGGGTTTATTATTTTACTGGACTTATCTACAGAAATGTTGGCTATTCATTTATTGTTTCTCAAAAACACGAATTAGGTTCCTATTTTTATTTTTTTACAAATTACCTTTGATCATTGATAGTGCCTTTTGACTGACCCAAAGAAGTATGACGATTTTATACCAAAATTTGAAGTAAATTTAAGGCTGAAACTTCGTTAGAATTTTCACTCTTTGCTCAAAATCGATTTCATATTCGGTCCCCTCGTCCTAATAAACATGCAAAACAATGCCTCCCACTAAAAACCTTAAGTTGATACGCATACCTAACACCCTTGAGTGTATTCCGATCGGGCTGCAAAGTTTTGGAACATTACTAGGGCCCGAATGGAGCTTGTGTGCGAAAGAACGAATTTTTTAGGCAGAAAATGAAGTAGATATGGATGATACGGCGGACGGTGGACTGCGGACCGACATTGCATTTTTGGAACCTACGCACCTTGAGGCATAAAAGAAAAAATTTAGAGGGTGTAACGTAAAAACATTTTACTGAGCGAATACATAGGTGTATTATTCACAGAATGATAAACCAAAATGCAATGTCCGTCCGCCGTATCATCCATCGCACACAATCTTCATTAGGGCCCTAGTTTTGTCCCGAAACTTTGCAGCCAGATCGGAATATACCCAGGGATGTTATGAGTGAAAAATGGGCGTAAAAATAGGATTTAACGGTGTTCTAGTGACACGAGCTTTTGAGATATCGTTTTCCATGTGTTTTAGGACGAGGAGACCGAATATGAATTCGATTTTGACCAAAGACTAGAAAATTGAGTTTCTAACGTAGTTTCAGCCTTAAGTTTAAGTCAAGTTAAATTAATTAAATTAAATTTAAGTTAAAGTTGGTCTAGAATCGTCGTTCTTCCGCACAGAGTTTGAGCCCCCATTTGGGTCCTATTTTTGCCCTCTGAAGGTCGGCAGCCGGATCGGAAGACGCCCAGGGGTGTTATGGGAGAAAAGTGGGAGAAAATATTAATTCTAAAAAGGGTTATTTCCGCTAGTGTAAGTAATATTACCATACCCTTCCGGAGGAGTCCGTCGTCAATAGCTGGTTGAATACATCTTTTTTCTTTTTCTTTTTTTTCACCTCCTAGAAGGTATTCTCTCGACGGCCTGATGATGATGCCCTCACATCGAAAGCGCTCGCCTCCAGTACTCAACCAGCTAGTGACGACAGACTCCTCCGGAAGGTATAACAGGGTTTTTCGAGGTTTCAGTGAACATGAGCTTGTGATTTATCGTTTCCATCTTTTTTAGGGCGAGAAGACCGAATAAGAAGTCCATTATGGCCAAAGAGTGAAGAATTGAGTTTTTAACGAAGGTTCTGCTCCCAAAATTCATTTTTTATGAGTCGAAACCTGGGAATTATCTGAAATCACCATAAATTTGTATAACACTAGGAGCAGTATTAGCAGGTGAATCAAGACAATTAAATGGCATTGTCAATGATCAAAGATAATTAAAAAAAATTTAAAAAATCAAATAAAAAGAGCCTAGTTCGTGTTTTTGGGGGCCAAAATTGGTGGAAAACATCAAAAATAGCTATTTCAATTATTGCTCATGAAGGAAACAATAACGAACAGCCAACTTTTCTGTAGGTTAGAATAATAAACCCATGTGACAAGGACTTTCTTGGTAATTTTGTTTTTTGCTTTTTAGGGTTATCGACATATTAATAAAAAAAGTTTAGTTTCGAAAAGTCGTTCATGAATTACTTTATATAGGTTTTAGTGCGTTTTCGAGCTGGGCTTTTTTCAACAAAATTTTTTTTCTTAAATATCCAGGATTTATGGTATGGAGTTAAACGGGTCCACCCCCGAGATGTAGCTTATTCAATAAAAAAATAATCATTAAAATCTGTTCACAATCGGCGAGGACATCGCGTAACATACACTCACAAAACAAAATACTGTCGATTCCTCCTTTTTTGAAGTCGGTTAAAAACTGAATGCAAGAGTGATTCAATGCAAAAAAAAGGTAAGGGGTGGGGGGGTTCGATTATACCTACTGCGGGCGGGAACTTGCGGTGGTGGCATGAAGTTGGCGAGCAGAGGGGAGGGGGAGGGGTGCTGGTAGGTAGCTCATCCATATAGCCAAGTGAATTCTAGCTCGGAGACTGACAGTGTCGTGTTACCACCGAGCAAACCAAGTTTTTTCTCCTTTTTTTATAATCCTGTTCAGAGTACCGCTCGGTTTTTTTTTTTTTTCATTTGTTTCAGTGGTAGAGCTCTCAGGTTTCACCCTTCTACGAGTGTAACCCAATCAGCCTGAGGTCCAAGCCTCGTCAAGTTACAATTCAGTTGCCTACCCTCTACTATCCATCGCCACCCATTCAGTTCCACAGGTACACCACAGCTTACCTACACCTCTTCAATTACGTCCTCCGGAACTAAAAAGTCTATCGATGTATGGTTTACATCTTTCTTGTATGCCATACAAGACTTTGGCACATAAACCGCCCTTAATTTCAAAATGCCAGCTTATTTTGATCATTGTTTGCTTATTTTCAATGGCTGTGGGCGATCATATTTATGATCAATTTGTGAATTCGTGAATGCGCATAAACTTCAAATCCAGTTTGGACAGTCAACATTTTGAATATTTCAGTTTTGCCCAAATTGGAAACTTAGGGATTCATTTATTGGTAGTAAAAATCCTGGTTATAATCCACCTGTACATTAATCAAATGAAAGATGTAATGAAGCTATGGCTGCTACCAAATTGGCAGAGGTTTTTTGAGAGAGTACCGTAGTTCCTATTGACGCTTTGATGCGGCGCAAACCGAACGGCATACCAGTGGTTTTGATAAGGTCAATACCTTCCAGAGGTCGTTATAGAGAAATCTTTGTTGAGAACCACCGAAATAGGCCTCGAATCACCATAAATCCGCGTGGGTGGTTGGTTTTCTTTGTTGGTTCAACTGGCCAGACGACCGAGTCCTGCCAGCTGTTCCTTCTTCAAACAGTTTTCATTGCCAGAGCGGGGTGCCCTCTCCCCATTCCCCGCCCACGTATCCTCCTTCTCCATCGCAGAAGTCACTACATACCCTGATTTAACTTGGCAATGGGGAGTTGACCTAGAGAGCGTCGATTCAACTCCTCACCGCCTGGGCCAATGAATTTAAACGAATCTCAGTTTCATTGCGAAAAAAACCTATTCTATTGTAGTGATGCTACACTACAACTTTAACTTCCTGGCTCAAAATTCACATGTTCGGTTGTTGCTAACGTATGTTGCTCCTCAAAATTCTTTTCAGAGTTGGTCGAAAAAATCTCGTAGCTCGCACTTGCGATTTCTAATTTTCATACACCATAAATACGTTTGGTAAATATAACTGTTTAATGCGTTCTGTTAGCATCTCTACTCTGTTCTACACATAGTGACGCGTCACTATCTTGTGTTGTTTTTCAGCAATGGGCTGTAGAACTGGGGTAGAATGGGCTAAAACTTCGCTCAGACGTTACAAAAATAGGTAGGTACCTATCTATTTCAATTTGTCACTGTATGTATATTCAAAAACACCTAAAAACATGAGTTTTAAATTCGGTGGTCTAAAAAATTGACTGATGAATGACGTTACGGTATAGTTGTCAATGCTAAATCTAGGGACGCGGAAGCGTCCCGCCCGCCAAGAAAACCTAAAAACGCGAAAGCGACCAGGAATACTGTTTACGCGACAGAACAAGTAGGATTTGTATGCCCCTAACCATCAGGTTAGGGAACAGGGGCGCCATTTCACCAAACTGTTGGGGGGGGGGGGGGGGGGGGGGGGGGGGGGCAAACACCAGGGGGTATGGGGGGTATGATATATCTACTAAGGAAAGGGGGTCCAGGGTTTTTCCCCCCGCAAATTTGTTTAAATTAATATCACATTTAGATGTAGGCTAATTGTATGCTTCCTTTTACATATTTAAAGTTTCATATGCAACGGATCGAGCTGAAATTTCGCACCCTCATTCTATACATATGCTCCAAGGATGCTTCCCCCCCCCCGCCATTTTGAACCATTTTGGTAAGTAGGTACTGAGATTTTTATAGGTACTGGAAACCCCCCCCCCCCACAAAAAAACTCCATTGTAAAAAGCAGGTACACAATAAGTAGCTACTGAGTATGACTAGCTACTGAGTATGACTAAGTAGGTAGTAATTAGTATGTAGTACTGAGTACGTACGTAAGTAGGTACCTATTGAGTATGACTGCTGACTAGGTAGTAAGTAGGTAGTACGGAGTAGGTATTAAAAAGGTAGCACGGAGTAGGCAGTAAGTAGGTAGTACGGAGTAGGTACCTACTAAGAAGGTAGTAGGTAGTAAGTAGGTGCAGAAAACGTTTAGGCACTGGGAAAAAATGTTCAATTGATCAATGCAAAAAGCTGTTGCAACACTGTTGTAACATGTTACCCGCCAAAAAAACCTCCTCAGCCGCAAAAAGGATTGTTATCCATTTTGCCCGCCAAAATAGCATGATCGGTGCTTCCTACCTCGGCTCTTGAATGTCCATATAGAAAACCGTTCCTTCTTCTCCTGATGGATGTGTGTGTAGAAGAAACCTGTCCCCTCCCCCCCCACCCACCAATCTTGAAATTTCTTTCAAAGCTGTTCGCCTCCCAGACGAAGCACCAAACATGTATTTTGGTGGGCAAAATATATATCAACCTTTTTTGCGGCTGAGGAGTTTTATTGGCGAGTAAATTTTTACATTAGGTTGTTTTAGGGAGGGGGGATTTAAATTACAGGAACACAAAGATAGTTAATCGCATTCATATTTGTCGTGGTATCCTCCCAGAACCACTCCTTGTAAACTTAAGATCTCGCCAAATAAACATAGAAGTGGGGACGGAAGACACGGGAGAGGCGAGGTACCCAGTGGGGGATCCCCACCATCCTCCACTAGCTGGAGGATGGAGGGAGATAGCCCTAAGGGCTATATATACTCGCCTCCTTCGCCTTTCCAGCCATTCTACGCTCTCCTTATCAGGTTGCTGACTTATCTCTCTCTCCTCACTCCTCATCACTCTCCTTATACCTAAAAGATCCTGGGTATGATGGTGGTCCGCCCATAACCAAACCAGGCAACGCTCCCTAAAAGATCTTGGGCATGGTGGTAGTTCGCCTATAACCAAACCAAGCATTTATCCAAAAAGATCCTGGACATGGTGGTGGTCCGCCCATAACCAAACCGGACATACACCTGAAAATATCCCGGGCATGGTGGTAGTACGCCTATAACCAAACCGGGCACATCCCTCCCTCAACGCCTCTCGTAGTGGATGTACGTCAAATATACATTCACTACAATATTATCATTATAAAATTACATGTAAGCATATGGATGAAGAGTGCATACCTGTCGTTCTGAATTTGGCTGGTTTTAACCTCGAATCGTTTTTTATGCTTTTGAATTATGAGGAAATTTCAGTAAATCGGGAATAACAGTGAATATTTCCACGGTTTCCACAATACATGGCATCTACCAAGGTCTAACAGTAGATTCAGAGACTATACTTCAGACAGTAGCTAAACGAACATAATCGAAGAACCACTGGTCTCCAATGCGTCGCCTCACTGCCAGATCCAGATCCTCATCGCCAGGTTGTGAACCTAATCCGTAACGCCGCCATTCATCGACGTCGCCTCTCGGGCTGCGCATTTGCGGAGCTTGGCGTGGAGTGCAGCCCCTCAACAACTCAACTCAAACCAACGCAAATTTGACCCACTTTTTTGGGAATAAATATTTTTGTCAATTGAAAAAGCCTTTTTTGTGTGTCTGTCACTCACACCAATTTGATGTGATTTTAATTTTAACCTGGGAACCGATTTTTAAAAAACTGTGTGGTGTAGGCGTAGGTGAGGGGGCGAGGTAGGAAGAGGTTAACACTTAGAAGGTGTCCACCACGGTAGCGTCAGGAGGACCTAATACCCCCGGTTAATATCCGGAGGATATCCACCGCTGGTTAATACACGAAGGATATCCACCACTTAAGGTTAATATCCAAGGGCATCCACTGGAGGCTTTAGGAGGAGTTTTGCCCAGTTGGTTACGGCCTGGAAGGCTGCCACCACTCTGGAATCTTTTATGAGAAGGAGAGCAAGAGGAGGAGCGAGGTGAGAGATAAGTCAGCGACTTAATGTGAGCGTAGAATGAGATGTTGATGTGAAGGCGGAGGAGGCGAGTTTTTATAGTCCTGGGACTATCCTTCCTCCATCCTCCATAGTGGAGGATGGTGGGGATCCCCTCCAGGTCTCTGGGGCCTCCTGCGTCTGCCACTTCATTCCCTGGTTTATTTGTGAGATCTTAATAATAAGGAGTGATGTTCTGGGAGGATATCACGACACTATGTTTACCAATTTTTAGCGTTTTTTGACCTACAAAAACTCAAATTTGACACAATTTTCGTTTTCGGTATTGCTAATTTTCTAACTCGTTCTTGTTCGCCATTATGAACATTTTTGGTGAAATTTGGTATTGATGTCAAATATCGTCTGGAAGGACCCATAAATGTGTGTGTGTGTATAAAAAGGGAAAAACCTTGTTCTGGATTCAAGATACTCTCAAACGGAAAAGAATAAGAAACAATTGCAAAAATTCATGCATCCATGAGTAATTCATGTGTTCATGGGTGTTTGGACGTGTTTTCTTCCGTCATTAGTCGTTGTAATTCAACAACTGCATTTTCATATTACCGTATTTTTAGATAGGTACGGCATAATTTAGGAGGCACCTTTTATACTATTCTAATGGAGGAAAGAGTAAGTACCTATTATTGAACAGACAGTAGATTTTATTAATTTACGTAGGGCAACCGGAGAGTTTTCTTGGGCACATTTAACTCATAGCAACATGGAGAAGTGTAGTCCAGCAATTACTTATTTTGAACCACTGGGTGATCTCATGAAATGAACTTTATGAGGGTTTCGGTTTTATTTGAGCTACAAATACAAAGATCGAGGTAGAGTAGGTAGGTACAAATGACTGAACGAAATGAGACGTATTTCCCCAGAGAAATGAGCACCCCAACGCTTTTAAAATACCCTTTCCAACTCATTAGAACTCATAGACCACGCGATGGTTGGTTGTCACGACAAACTAGGAAACTCCGCCCCCGTGTCGTCAGGTGATCTCTCCGCCTTCCCATGAACTGCTCACCACGAAACCACTGGATGTAATGAATTAACGTAAGTACTTGAATTTTCGTGGTTTGATTTTCGGCCGAGTATTTTCGACTAGGTCCAACTATTAATTAAACCCTCATACTCCAAGAACTATCAACATCAGCGTAATATTCAGTTTGGGGTATACTAGCCGAAACTCGTTATCAGTATGAAATTGAAGAAACAGGTACTTTTTGAATTTTTAGGAGCTTTTGATTGTTTGATCATAGGGGATAGGTTACTATTGAAGGTAGAAGGGGTGAAATCAATCCAGAAAGGAGAAGGTTAAGACCAGTTACACTCGCCCTGTTGCACTCAGCACTACTCATTCACGTGTGTCACTAATTTGTTGGAGTTCAGGGTTTAACCTAATTCAAATGGTGCTTAATCCGGACTACATCAACTTGAAGCGCCTACAGACGTCGGTTGAGCCAGGCAAAGGCCCAAAAAATGCCTTTTGATTATTCATGTTTGCATCCGCTTAAAATGTGAATTTTCCTGAGGCGAGGCATAGTTGGGCTTCAGGAATACATCTGGTATGAGGAGAATTTTATTTTCCTTCATTTTATTTTGTTACCTTTGTTACACCCTATAGGCTGCGTCCACTTGCAGGAAGAAGGACAGATCACCAGAGATAGCCATACAACTGATCTTGTGACTCAGGAAAACCAATGTTGCAGGGCTTTATATAAATAGTCAAACCAGAATGGTTACCATTTGCTGATGATGAATTGAAAGATTCTAAAAAAAAAAAATAAAGACTAAAAGTAATATGAGTAGTTTGGCCAGATTCGGGAAGAGACGATTATGTGAAACCCTATTCTCAAAGGAAATCGGAACTCTGGAAAGAGGATGGCAATATTTTATGGTCTACCGAGTTGTCATTCCTCTTGTATACCGTTTCGGATTCTCGAACAGCTCGGTAGTACACATTTAGGCATTTCAAAGGTGAATGCGATGTCTCGCTCCTATTATTGATGGCCATATCAAGCCCAGAAGGATGGTCAAGTATGCCCAGAATCAAGAACAGAGTTTCCCTCTGTCGAAATTTCTCCTCGCCATAATTAAAATGCAGCAAGGACTGCTCTGAAGCGAATGAATGGAGCAAATCTCTGAAACAAACGCATACATACATGAAGCGTCAACATATTGAAAGTGGAATTCTTTCGCAATAACCTGTATCGAGACGGCAAAAGGGAAACTTACTTTGTATAAACCTACAACGGTATGCTAGCTGAGTTTCATCTCACTTCTGAGTTAATTTTCGTCTGTCAATGCTGAACACAGGCAGGGCGGTCGGGCATGAAGCGCACGCCTGAAATGGCGTTCACTTTACTTCACTTAGATAACTTATTTTTTCAACTTCGCATTGAAAGATCTTGCAAGCGGGTTTTATGTCATGCGGAAGCCGGTGTACCTTACAAAACCCTTTAGGGGTATTCCCAGCAAATTTTTGGATGTTCCACCACTGACCCGCGTTTTAAAAATCTAACTTTGTGAATATCCCTCCATAGAACCTTCTCTATAACATCTTCGTCCGCTTGCGGCATTCTGTGCAGTACCAGCGTTTTATACCCTTTTATTATGAGTTTTGAATATGGTATGGTCTTTAGAATTCGCTAGTCTTATAACAGAAGTGACTAGAGCCCAAGGAGCATCCTTGAGTTGTTTGGACCGCATAACTGCAAGAAATTGCAGTATATCATCCTTATATCCCGCTGTGATTCAAACGGCTATTTCTGATTGTTTCAGCACAGTTCTTGCTATAGGTGACAATAAAAACTAGAAATATAAGGCTAAACATCAGGAAATAGTTGTCAGAAAATCATACTACGAATCCTTTGGAAAAACGATTGATAGTACTGACTGGCCATGTCTTCGTAAATGGTGTGAACGAATCGGCCAATTCCTTTATCAATAACTTGAACAAATTATATCATACTGTAGTGATCAGGTGTTCAACTTTGTAACTGTGGACGCGAGCGTCATTAAAAAGTTGTTGTCTAGTTCTGTGTGTCTGGTAGAAAAGTTGCTAAAAAAGTTCGTGTAAAAGTTGCTTGTTCGTTTGACTTAATAAAGCGTTCGTTCGTTCTGGTAGCTTCGTGTTTTTCGTAACAGTGGTGTCAGAAGTGGGATCAGCATGGAACCGGAAGGACTACAGTTACGTATTGGCCGTTCGGTCCCGCGAGACCAGGAGGATCGGATCGGGGTATCGGCGGTAGAAACAGTTAGCGATGACCCCGTAGCAGCTGTAAGGGCGGAATTGACCCGGCTCGTGACGGACGCTCGGGACGAGTTGGGCGAACTGCGGCGACAAATGGTCGCGATGTTCAACGATTTCCGGGAAGACCTGCGGGAGGCGGCACAGGCGAGCAGGGCACCGGGTCGGGAGGACTTCCAGCCGGTGGCTCCGGGGGAGGGCCGCATCAGAGGAGGGGCTCCGGTGAAGCTCCACAGGTACGCCGGGGAGCAACCGTGGGAGGAGTATCGCGCCCACTTTGAAGTTGTGGCGAAGGCCAACGGTTGGATGAGGGAGGAGAAGGGGGTCGCGTTAGCCGCCGCCCTCACAGGGAAGACAATGGCAGTCCTCTTGGAGGCGGGGGATGACTATGATCGGCTGGCGGGGGCCCTGGCGGAGCAATTTGGGTGTGGACACCAGGCGCGGGCCTTCATGCGCCAGCTCCGGGCCCGGGTGCAGGCGCCAGGGGAAGTGACACGGGCGTTTGCGCGCGACATCCGCCAGCTGGCTCATCGGGCGCTCCCTGGGGCGGACAGGGGGGCGGTAGAAGCGCTGGCGGTGGCGCAATTCACAGAGCGGCTGGCGGATGAGCGAGTGCAGGAGCTCGTGCTCCTGGGGACTCCAGCCACTCTGCAGGAAGCCCTGGAAATCGCGGTGCGGAGCGAAGCCGCGGTGGTCGCCTTCGCAGCCTGCGTGGAGGGAAAGTCCGTGTCGTGAACCAGCTCGAGGAGGCTCCTGCACGGGGTCATTAGGTTGGGGAGGGTTCGGGTGTATTTGGACGACGTGCGGGTGGATGCAGCCAGCTTTGAGGACATGGTGCGGTGGTTGCGGGAGGTGTTCACACTCTTCCGGGAAAATGGGCTACGGCTGATCGCCAAGAAGTGCGAGCTCTTCCGACGGACCATTCCGTACCTGGGGTACATCATCTCGGGGCAGGGGGTCCACACGGATCCAGCGAAGACGGAGCGGGTCCGTCAATGGCCCACACCGACGTCGGCGAAGGAGGTGCACAGTTTCGTCGCCTTCTGCTCGTACTACCGCACCTTCGTGCCCAATTTCGTGGAGTTGGCCAGCCCGTTGTACCAACTGGACAAGAAGGCGGTGGGGAACAAATGGGAATGGACCCCGGAATGTGAGGCGGCGTTCCAGGCGTTGAAGGTGGCACTGACAAGGGCCCCGGTGCTCAGCCATGCAAACCCTCGCCTGCCTTTCATCCTGGACGTGGATGCCAGCGGTAGAGCTGTGGGAGCTGTCCTGGTACAGGAGCAGGATGGGGTCGAGAAGGTCATCGCGTACTTCAGTCGGTGTTTGGGAAAGGCGGAGCGCAATTATTGCATTACGCGAAGGGAACTGCTGGCGCTGAAGACTGCATTGGACCATTTCAACCACTATGGGTTGCAGAGAGGAGTCCAGGTGGTGGTAAGGACGGACCACGCGTCGCTGCAGTGGTTGAGGAATTTCAAGCAGCCGGATGGTCAGTTGGCGACGGGGTTCTCCCCGGCCATGGTGGTGATGGGGAGATCGCCCACCCTGCCGGCCGACCTCTTGTCCGGGCCGGCGCCGGGGCCGGCCTTGGTGCAGGAGTACGCGGCCGCGCTGCAGAGGAAGCTGGAGGAGGTGCACACGCGGGCCAGGTCGGCCCTGATGACAGCGGCGGACGAGGCGAAGAGGCGATACGACGTGCGGTCTTGCTGTGGGCCCCCCTGCGCAGACGAGGAATGGCCCCCAAGCTGCAGCGGCCCTGGGTCGGCCCGTGCGTGGTCCGGAAGGCGCTAACGGACGTTGTTTTCCGCATCCAGATGCCGGGGGGGAGGCGGCGCATCGTGCACACGGACCGGCTGCGGCGGTACCACGCGCAGCAGGAGGGGCCTGAGGGGGGAGTGGTGTAGTGATCAGGTGTTCAACTTTGTAACTGGGGACGCGAGCGTCATTAAAAAGTTGTTGTCTAGTTCTGTGTGTCTGGTAGAAAAGTTGCTAAAAAAGTTCGTGTAAAAGTTGCTTGTTCGTTTGACTTAATAATAAAGCGTTCGTTCTGGTAGCTTCGTGTTTTTCGTAACAATACAGTACCTAGTTAAAAAATACTATCCCAAATTCGATAAGTTATCTCCCTGGATATCACTGGGTCTCATAATCTCCATACAGAAAAATGATAAAATGTTCATGTTCAACTTGAGTATTAAATCATGTATTTTTCCCGAGTGCTTCAAGTTAGCAAAGGATCTATATAAGCTGAGAGATGATAAAAAGAACGGTATTTTGTTATTCTGCGATCTGTCAAAGTGTTTTGACACGATAGATGATAGAAAAATTTTGTTAGATGCTTGATAGATAGATGCGATGGATAAATAGAACAATCTTAGGTAGACAGATAGTTAGATGCGATAGATAGATAGAAAAATCGTGTTAAA